>BTHU01000022.1:24801014-25031014 GCA_036184795.1 Tokudaia tokunoshimensis
GGATGCAGGCTCCCAAGTTCCTGACAGGGTGCGGGTGTTCACACTAGTGAGTTCCTTGACTCTGGAGAAAAAAAATCCTATTGATGAAACCTTTGTTACAAACTATTCTCATAAGAAGACACTCTCGCCAATATTTAAATAAAGAAGAACTAAGCAGTCAGAAACAGAAAATTCCTGATACTTGAAAGAAAGCAAATCTTTCTTCTTGTTATTTGGCTTCTTCTGGTATTGTGTCACAGAAATGGAAAGCTTACTATCACACAGTCCTTCTTGGATTTTATTGTTTTTATTTATCGTGTTTTGGTTGGCTGAAATGCGGTATGCCTCCTTTTTCTACTCTTCTGCTTAGATGGTAGATTGAATGGCTGTTTTTTAAACCACCCTTCTCTTAAACACATGGCTAGAGGATCTAAACCTTTACATGTCCTTACTTGTATTTCCCTAAGTCTTGAAATTCTGTTTTCCTTGCCATTATTCAAAATGTTTTTTTAATGCTCTTTATTCTTTATTTAAAAGCCGTGCAGTATTTAGAAATTCATTATTTAATTTCCAAGCAGTTAGGAGTGGGGATTCTTGCTTCCTTTTCCTTATTGACATCTAACTCAATTTCACTGTGGTCTAACGATGTTCCTCGAATGTGCCAAAACATTTTTAGTGTGTTGAGGTTTGCTTTACAAACTGGTATCTGGTCAATTTTTGCAACTGTCTCATTTGCTATCTGCTGCTGTTGGATGAGGGATTCTAAAGTCAGTTAATCCTATAGGCATTTGATGAGGACATAGTCAATTATCCTTGGCCCCTGATAATCAAATCTTCATGTAATTCCCTTCCCTTCTATGCTGGTGGGTCCCAGGACTGGCTTTTATAATAGAACATGCTCATGTTCCATAAGATTGATCCATTTGCATCAGTGGACATTATATTCCTGGTTTTGTTGAAAGAAGCAAGCATGTTGAAGAAACCTATATATCAAGAGACTAAGACTGAAAATGAGCTGTACAGATACTAATTTTAAGTCAACATGAAGTAAGCACATTGACTGCTGGCCAAATAGCTTGCAAGGCAATGAATTCTGTAAAACTGTTTGAGATCTTGGAAGTGAAACCCTGAAATGAAACTGCAACTCCATGCTGTACCTTGATCTGTTTTCCCATGATGCTCTCAAGGTGAGGGGATTGGACAAATAATTAAGAGAATTTTAACATACAGAACACATGAGCCTAACACTAACCCTAAATCTAACTCTAATCCCTAACCCTACCATAACCCTAATCCTGAAGGGAAGATTTATACAGATTTACTGACTCCAGAAACAGCAATAGATTACGAGTACAGTGCTGTTTGTGACTTTTATATCTATACTGAAATTTTATGACTTTATGATATTAAACTGAGACAGAAAATGGGATGCTCAATTACCTCCACCTTCATGGCATTCTTTGTTCTTTTAGTTTATTTTTTGCTTTATATATTTTGAAATTAAATTTTTCAATATGTTTATATGGGGTGTGCAAGTATTTGTGTTTGTGTGTACATGCATGTACACATATGTGTCACGGAATACATTTGGATACCAGAGGATACCCTGAAGTGTAAATCCTTGATTTCAACCCTGTTGCAGGCAGGGTCTCTTGTGCAGACCAGTATATGCTAGTCTCGCTGGTCATGAAATCCTAGAGATCCTCTGCCTCCAATTTTGCCATAGGCACACTGGGATTCTAGATTCTTGCTAAGGAACCTTGTTTTCTGAGGGTCAGGGTTTCTGAACTTTGATCCTAAGGCACAGAGAACAAGAGACTTTCAGAGACATCTCCTTGATGCCTGAAGTTCATTTTTGATTGCAATCTAATTGAGAATGTTTCTGTCTTCCTGGTTAGGTTTTCTCTTGTAGCATTTACAGCCAAATGTTGTCCATCTTGGTAGTGCTATCCATGGCTACATTACCACTAATGAGTTTTTCCAACTAGTTTTCAGCAAGTTTTGGATCATGAGATAAGTGGTAACTTTCTTTTCCCACTCTTGTTAAGCTTTCAGCACACACTGCATTTGCAGGTTGAGTCGTTACCACCCTTGGCACTGTATAAGTTATAATTCATCCACATCTTGATTTTACTCCTGTTGCTCTTCTACCTAATATGTTCTAGACAATGTGCTACCTTAAAATTATTACATGTGATTTTAGACATTTTCCTTTCTTGAATTTCACATTTTTCCCTTTTCCTCTCAATTTGAATGCTCGCCGTGATCTGTTTTCCAGTATTCCCAATCTTTGTGTTACTAAATGTGGATGATCAAGTATCTCAAGTCACACATGGATTCTTAGCTTCACGGATTCCATGGGTACTCTGTGAGTACTTCATCATGGGCAATGGCGTTTCATTTTCCACATGTTCCTTAGCAAGAATCTGTAATCCCAGTGTGCCTATGGCAAAGTGGAGGCAGAGGATCTCTAGGATTTCATGACCAGTGAGACTAGCATATACTGGTCTGCACAAGAGAGCCTGCCTACAACAGGGTTGAAATCAAGGATTAACACTTCAGGGTATCCTCTGGTATCCAAATGTTCATATCCACATGAACCAAATAGTCTATAAATAATTTAGTTTCTCATTGTTTACACTATATGGTAAGGTAGCACAACCTTCAAAAACCAGTTAGTTAATGAATCAGGAAAGGCATCAAATGGTACTGTGTTTTTTTTTTTTTTTGAGACAGGGTTTCTCTGTGTAGGTACTGTGAAATTGATGTTGTAGACAAAGTTGGCAGCCTTTGGTAGCAATAAAGAGCAGTGCAATTTTAAAGGAATTCTGCAGTAACGGAAGGGTAGCCAAGGCAATGACATTTGATGCCATTTGAATAAAAGCAAAGATCTCAGGCTTGTTTTCTTCTGAAGAAGTGCTATTCTAGACGACTCTGAAGCTGAAGTCATCCTGGAATACTCAAGGAATAGGAAAGATAATCGTTGTTGTGTAGATTGAAAGAGAATGTTATGCTGAGAGATTAAAAAAACAAAACAAAACAAAACAGGAAGCCAGGTAGTAAGTAGGAGTATGGCAAATGTCGACCCTGTAGCCGGGCATGGAGGTGCATGCCTCTAGTCCCATCACTTAGGAAGCAGAGGCAGGGAAATTGTGAGTTCAGGGATAGTTTTGGCTACATAGTGAATCCCAAGCTAGCCTCTGATAAACAGTATGGCCCTGTCTCAAAACAAAGCATAATAAAGTAATAAAGATAAGCAAGGCAGCATTAAAGGACAGACAGGAGAACTTTCTGACATGAGGAAGGTATTATCTTTTCGCTTTCTTTAAGGCACTCTTGATCTCTGAAGGGCTGTGATGATCAGCACAAAATATACATGAGTGGACTCATCAACATCCTATTTTTACATTATGCTATATGTAAGGGGATCGTGAGACCCTCGTCCTTCCCTGAGGATTTACAGGCAATAAATGGTTTCTAGAAGAAAGACACTGTTTTCAGTGACTTAGCTGTAATGTGCCCATATGTCTGTAAATAACATTTTACCCATGTTCTTATAAACAACCCCAGTTAAACTTATATCAAAAAAAAAATAGGTAAACTAGATAATGTCTCCATTTCATGGTCTGCCTTTGTACGCATCTTTAACTTTGTAGAACAAATGCTTTCAGGATCTCCACACCTCGTGTTTGGGCGTTTCCCTCCATGTTCAAGGTAAATGTCATAGGGTGTTGATAAATGGAAGGGTTCAGCTCACTGGTATAATTCTAAATCTTGTCTACCTTGGAAGGTGAGGCCGGTGGCGATGATTTTCTTGTCAGTACAGTTTTGCATTTAGGATTTAAGTAAAGACACTGAAACTAACTTAAAGGTGTTATTTTTTAATTGAATTTCTTCTTTTCCCCTGACTGCTTGGGGCATTTTGTCAGGTAATTTGATAGATAGTTCCCTAGAAGGTTTTCATTTCCCTGCTTATCTCTGTTAGTAATGGGGTCAGAAACACCGCTGCTTATTCATAACCTGTCCTTGCTTTCCTTTTTCAAAAATTTATTACTATTTTTGATCTCCTTTTTTCTCGGATATTTTCTTTCTTTACATTTCAAATGTTTTCTCCTTCCCAGGTCTCCCCTTCAGAAACTCTCTATCCCAGAACCCCTCCCCCAATTTATTACTATTTTTATGATTGTTGTTATTAATAACTCTCTCTGTGTGTGTGTGTGTGTGTGTGTGTGTGTGTGTGTGAATGACTGCATGTCATTGTAGCAATGTAGAGGTCAAAGAACAAGTTTTAGGCATCAATTCACTCCTTCCATAATGGTTCTGTAAACTCAGGTAATGAAGTTTATAGGGTAACTACTACTATTTGCTTAGCAATCTCTCAGGTCTTCCTTTTCTTATATTTTTAATTAATATTTCTACTACTTTCTGAATTTAATATACATCTAAGAATGCCTTTCTTTACTTTTCATATCATAGTTCAGCCTTATTTATTTACTTACTTGCTTACTTACTTATGGAACACTGGGGATTGAACCTAGGCCTTATGCAAGAATTCTTTTTTTTTTTTTGGCTGTATTAATTTATATCCTTTTTTTCTTTTTTTTTATTGGATATTTTATTTATTTACATTTTAAATGTTATCCTCTTTCCCAGTCTCCCATCCAGAAACTCCCTATCCCATCTTCCTTCCCCCTGCTTCTAAAAGGGTGCTCCCCAACCCACCCACTCCCACCTTGTACTGGCTGGTTTTGTGTGTCAACTTGACACAGGCTGGAGTTATCACAAAGGAGCTTCAGTTGAGGAAATGCCTCCATGAGATCCAGCTGTGGGGCATTTTCTCAATTAGTGATCAAGGGGGAGGGCCCCTTGTGGGTGGTACCATCCCTGGGCTGGTATTCTTGGGTTCTATAAGAGAGCTGGCTGGGCAAGACAGTGGAAGCAAGTCAGTAAGGAACATCCTTTCATGGCCTCTGCATCAGCTCCTGCTTCCTGACCTGCTTGAGTTCCAGTCCTGACCTCCTTTGATGATAAACAGCAGTGTGGAAGTGTAATCTCAATAAACCCTTTCCTCCCCAACTTGCTTCTTGGTCATGATGTTTGTGTAGAAATAGAAACCCTGACTAAGACACACCTCACTGTCCTGGCATCCCCTTATGCTGGGGCATCGAGCATGCACAGAACCAAGTGCCTCTCCTCCCGCTGAAATCTGACAAAGCCATCCTCTGTTACATATGCCACTGCAGCCACAGATCCCTCCATGTGTACTCGTTGGCTGGTGGTTTAGTCCCAGAGAGCTCTGTGGGGTCTGGTTGGTTGATATTGTTGTTCTTCCTATGGGGTTGCAAACCCCTTTGGCTCTTTCAGTTCTTCCCCTTACTCCTCCATTGGGGTTCCCACGCTTAGTCCAATGGTTGGCTGCGAGCATCTGCATCTGTATATGTTAGGCTCTGACAGAGTCTCTCAGGAGACAGTTATATCACGTTCCTGTCAGCAAACACTTCTTGGCATCCACAGTAGTATCTGCATTTGGCATCTGTATATGAGATGGATCCCCAGGTAGGGCAGTCTCTGGTTGGCATCTCCTTCAGTCTATGCTCCACTGAAGAATTCTTAACACTTAGGTCTAAGGTATACCTCTAGCAGGTCCTTTAAATAGCACATTGAATTTTCACATATTTTATTGCATATTAAGAAAGGACAGCTTTTAGCTGTCATAATACCTTAAAATTTCTCACTGATGCTTCCTCTGATTTTATGATAATCTTTAATCATATAGATAACTACATTATTATTTTCTAGTCTTAATTGTAAGTAAAAGTTTCCTTATACTATTTTTTTCTTCATAACCTTGTCATTTATTAAAATGCTATGCTTATGAAAATTCCTCCACTTAAAGCTAATGAATGGAGTTTGTTAATTCTGATCTGTGTCACTCCACTCCTGAATTCCCTAGCAAGAATATTCGATCTGAGGCAACATGTTCTTATTATGACTTTTATGGTTTTTTCTCTAATCCATATTGGCATTGGGTCAGGCCTTCATTGGGTGAAGCCTTTACCCCTTGTGAGAATACAGCTTCCTAGATCCCTCATCCTAGATTTCTTGAGTTGATCTCCATGATTTACCACTAATCCAGTGGGGATAGAACTTAAGACTTTTCTATTTCTTTATTTCTCTAAATTTGTATCCACCAACCTTTTAGTGATGGGGTTCAAACCCAAGGCCTTGAATATACTGTTAGCACTTTACCATGAAACCACACCCCAGGCCTTCAGTCCCTTCTTAATCCTCAGGAATGAATTGTTCACCTTTCTGTAAAGGCCAAAGTTCTCTAAGCTTCCTGGCTGTCACTGTGGTGCGTTCAGCTCACTGCTGAAAATGGATTAAGTAGTGCTTTGTGCCTCTCCACTTGGCTCTTTGTGGTTATTGTCTCTGTGTGCACCTATAGAATTGTGCTAATAAATATAGCATCAAATCATAGGCATTCCTGTTCCTTTCTTGTGCCTCAAGACTCAGTATTCTTCTGTTAGACTTGGACGTTCTTGAGGGCAAGATCTTCATTTTGCTTCTTGTGTCACTAGCGATTAATATACTGCCCGAAACACTGTGGACGAAATAAAAATAAGCGTTTTCAGTGGATAAAAATATAAATGATCTGATGCGTCTGGGTCAGTAGGCATCCATCACTGTTTCAAAAAAAATTGCTGAAAGTGTGGCCCTCAGGTATTGTGAAAACAAATTTATCTTTCTATATAAAGGAAAAATGAAATTTCACAGAGAATATTAAATATCTTGCTCCACTGAGGTATTTATGAGGCTTCTGAATTGAATTGGAATTCCTCCCTCAATATAAATCCTAGATACAAGTAAAGTGTTCTTAGGGGACTGGTACTAGAAAAGGAAACAGAAAGAAAACCAAACATTAGGTTTTAGTCTAAGAATTTAAGTGCTTTCTTAAGCCCACCAATATAATCAGATTTATATTTATTTTTACAGAAATGTTTGCTCTGCTAATGCATTCCTAATCAAATAATGGGTGTTGCATGATTGAAACTTCAAATAAAGTTCTTAAGGCTGTCAAAAAGTAAATAAGCTAACGAGAATTGTATTTCTTTGTTGCTCAGTGGACCTCATAAACGATTGGGCAGGACATGGTGCAGTTAGAAAGAGACACATAGATACTCATATGCAAGCACCGTTAGCACTTTATCCTCTGGCCCTCACCCACACCCAAAATTTCATTTTTACATGCTGGTGAAGTATGTTCAGTTGTTTAAATGCCATATATTTTACAATCTATTTTTTTTAATTTGGTTTATTTTTGATAAGTCCTTCTATGCTCCAGAAAGTACCAGAAAAAAAAATTATTAACTAATTAAATTTACTATGCACAAAATAGATAGCCTTGTTTATTCTCTATTTATATTGTTTTTATAGATATTCACATGAAATTTACCTCATGAATGAATTTTTAATTTTTAATTTGTACTATAGAAATATAAGAGTATAGATTAAATACTGCCAAATGCTACTTTAGATTAGTTTGAAGTTGATTTGCAATTTTGAGTTTTTTTCTTTTTTGGAACATCACTAAATCATTTGCCAAGCCTCACATGGTTGCCCACAGTTACAAAACCAGCACCAAAGAAGCAGCAGATACAAGGGATTTTTCTCAAGTCTAAGGCCAATTTAGGTTATGTAGCAAGTTCTAGGATGCCCTGAGTTATATTATAAACCTTTCTGTCTCAAAAAGAAAGAAAGAGAGAAAGAAAGAAAGAAAGAAAGAAAGAAAGAGAGAGAGAGAGAGAGAGAGAGAGAGAGAGAGAGAAAGAGAGAAAGAGAGAAAGAAAGAAAGAAAGAAAGAAAGAAAGAAAGAAAGAAAGAAAGAAAGAAAGGAAGAAGGAAGGAAGAAGGAAGGAAGGAAAGGAAGAAAGAAGGAAAGAAAGAGAAATGTCTTCGATATGAAGCCCATAGCCTGTTGGGTTTTCCATGTGAACATAAATCTATGATACAAAGATTAAGATTTGTGATTCGGTGGTTGTAGAATATTTACCATAAGAAGTAATTCTGGATAGCCTAATATAACACAGTGGAATATGCCCTACAAACAATGAAACATCCTTGAGTGAAACATGAAGCGATTTTTTTCAGTGGTATGATTCATAAGGCTTGGGCAATCAAGCCAAGTTTTATGAGACATCATTTTGAAAGATTTCATTAAAACAGATTTGCAAGCCCAGGGACGAAGTGGCAGAAGTTCAGATTGTCTGTGTTTACTCTTGATTGAAATCTCTTTCAGTGCAAGAATGGGAACAGCAGGTCACAAGTTCAACTTCTCTAAGTCTGAGAATCTGCTTTACTGGAGAATTTGGGTTTACACAGTATAAAACAGTGCGAGCAAGATGAGAGTGCTGTGCTCTTACCTCGTGAAACCGGAGGTCACCAGAAGCACATCCCAGGAAGGACATCCCAACATCCAGAGAAGCCTAAAGATCCAATGGTTATGGTTTGAATGAGAAATGTCCCCTATAGGTTATGTGTGTGTTTCCTGGTTGGTGGCACTGTTTGGGGGGATGTTATAGAACCTCTAGGAGGTACAGATTTGCTGGAGGAAGCATACCACTGGGAAGAGGGCTGTGGGAGGTTCATATCCCAACGACAGTTTCTGTTCTCTTCCTCTGTGCCATTGAAATGTGATCATTCACCTTCCTGCTCTTGCCACTTACTGACAAATCTTCCTCACCACTGCGGACTCCTCTTCTGGAACCATAAGTCAAAATAAACTTTTTATACTTTAAGTTCCTTTTGGTTGTAGTATTTTTATCACAGCAACAGAAAAATCGCTAATGTGTGTGGGAGGGGTCGTCTTCTGAAGAACATTGTTTCTTTTCATCTAAGATGGGAAGTGTTTCATCAAACAAAGAAATCTTTGGTTCCAACATTTAGACTAAAATAACTGTCTTTGTATTTGTTTATTTCAATTTGCATATAACAATATCCCAGGATGTTTGAAAAAAGAAAGTCTATTAAAAAAATGTTGCTGGTCTAACTGGATGTCTCTTTGTAGAAGAATGCAAATAGATCCATATTTACTGCCCTGAACAAAATTCAAGACCAAGTAGATCAAAGACCTCGATATAAATCCTTAATATACTAAAACTAATAGAACAGAAAGAAGGGAATAGCCTTGAACTCATTGGCACAGGAGACAACTTTCTGCACAGAACACCAGCAGCTCAGGCACTAAGATCAACAACAAATAGGACCTCATGAAACTGAAAATCTTCTGTAAGGCAAAGGACACTATTCATTGGACAAAACATCAAACAAGGCTCTTAAGAATAGGAAAGCTTTAGACCTTGTTTCTGCAACTGCTGACCTTATGATTCTGTCAACGCCGTCCTCTGTCTGTATTGTGAATCACCTGGAGGCTGGCTTATCTGCTTCTGAAAGCATCTTCTCTGTCCATTCACAGCTGGAACCCTAAGTGCTCTACAGCCCCACAGTTCCTAGCCTTGCTCAGAGTAAAATCTGAAAGCCTATTACCGGATATGGGCAACACAGAATGAAAACAAGAAGTGTGTTCAACAACAAGCAGTTGGGACCTGGCAAGGCTTGCCAGGAATCTACACCCCTAAATTTATATATCCTCTTTTTGCCTTACTGAAAACCAGTTCCCAGGTGGTTATATGGAGGAAGACTGAGACACGCGCTCTTCACACAGTGACTGCCTCACCATTAAATGCCCTACTTAAGAAACTCTTTCCTTCTCCTGCTCCTGGTAGCCTTGGCTGCCCTTGAACTAGCTCTGTAGATCAGGCTGGCCCCTGACCTTTTAAATGAGTTGCTTCTAAGTCTCCCTAGCCTTTATCCCTTCCTAAAGTGAACCTATCATCTACTATGGAAGGAGTTATCGTCCCTAAATACAAACTCTGCTCACTTAGTCTAGAACAACATTTTCAGAAGAAAAACAGAAATACAAAAGAACTTCTAATGTTCTAAGTGCAGGTTTATGTTGTAAAATATTTTGGGGACGTTTCAGGATAGCCAAAATAATTCACCACAATATATCCAAATAATAAGAATATGGTTCCCATGGATTCTCTTTCAGTTGAAGATACGAAAATCTCATTTCAAATAATATTGGTTTAAAAGTGAAATATTTCATTCTCTAAGTCAGGTACTCACTATACTTCAGTTTAAATCATAGTGATTTCATGTGTAGATCTCATAAATGAATGAACAAGCCTCTTACTCCAAGAACTCCCACACTGCACATCGCAGAGCAGGCACGGACTAGTCCAAAGCTACCAGCACTTCAGTTTTGAAAGGAGAAAATGAACTGTACAGAGGAGTCAGCCCACAGTTACATAGCAGTCCACTCACTGGACACCCTCTACTCCCCATGTACACACAAAATCTATGCTTGAATCTTCCCTCTCTCAACGAAAATCCTACATAGGACCATATATTTTGCAAGCAAAGACTCATGCAAAGGACTCAAAACAATCAAACAACATAATTTTTAAGCTTATTTTCCAAGTAAATAAAATCATGTTTAAAAACTTCTCACAAACACCTCTACTTTGTAGTGTATCATTTGTCTTTTCCTTTAGCAGTTTCAATATTTCAGGCTTCATTCACACTGAGGACGTTGACATGCTTAAAACTGAATTCTGTGCAGACTGAGAGAGAAGGATCTTGCTTCCTTCTTCTGATGTAGATACCTAGTTTCTCTAGCACCCAGCTTTTATTATTATGGCTCTGTAGGATAATTTGACACCATGGGAATCTGCCTGTGAAATTAAAAGGCTTCTCTGTTCAGAAAAGGAAATTAGCAACTGAGTGGAAAGTTAGCTTGCAAGATGCAAGAATGTCCTTGCCAGTTGACTGCTAGACAAAGCATCAATATACAATGCACACAGTACTGAATAAAACATCAGGCTTTATGAAAACAACAACCAAAACAGTCAATGTATGTACCATGCATCTGAGCAGAGAGACTATATGCAAATACCTAATTAATATTTATAAATGTTTAACATTTTAAAAGTACCTGTTATGGACTTCTACTAGTAAATTTTACACCATTTCTTCATAATAAAATAACATATTTTCATATTTTCTAATGTAGAGAGAACAGTGATATTGCCAACATTTAAACTTAATTATTATTCAGATTTTCAATAGTTTATCATAAAAGCAAGAAATTCTATCAGTATCAAACTCCTACGTTCTAGACTATCCCAAGAAAATCAGAACCGTTTTCCATAGCTTGAATAGATAGATAGATAGATAGATAGATAGATAGATAGATAGATAGATAGATAGATAGATAGATAAATAGGTATTCTACTTTATGCTAGAATCAAGTATCTGGCA
This sequence comes from Tokudaia tokunoshimensis, assembly GCA_036184795.1. Classification (NCBI taxonomy): domain Eukaryota; kingdom Metazoa; phylum Chordata; class Mammalia; order Rodentia; family Muridae; genus Tokudaia; species Tokudaia tokunoshimensis. The sequence goes on from BTHU01000022.1 coordinate 24,812,376, forward strand.
TGAAAACATTGAGAGGCAGGATCTTTAAAATGTTGATAAGTTCTGAGAGCTCTAACCTCATGAATGGGATTAATAGAACTAAAAGCTGTTTCCAGGGAACTAGTGAGCTCCCTTTGCCTTTTCTTCTACCAACTGAAGAAGGAGGAAAATAAAATAGTATCACATGGCAGTAGACAGCAAAAGTTTGTCAGACACTGAATCTACTGATGCCTCAATTTCAGATCTCTCAGAATCTAATCCTATGAAAAAACATCTCCATGGTTTTCTTTTTTTTTTATTTTCTAAGTTTTTTTACTTACATTCCAAATCATTTCCCCTTTTCCGTTTCCTCCCTCCCCGAAAGTCCCATAAGCCCCCTTCCCTCCCTCTTTTCCCCATTCAACCCCCTCTCGCTTCTCTGTCCTGGCATTCCCCTACATCCAGTCTTTCCAGGACCAGGGGTCTCTCCTTCCATCTTCTTGGAAATCTTCTTGGAAATCTATTGATATGAGAATTGTGTCTAGAATATTCCGAGATTCTGGGTTAATATCCCCTTATCAGTGACTGCATACCATGTGTGTTCTTTTGTGATTGGGTTACCTCACTAAGGATGATATTTTCAAGTTCTGACAATTTGCCTAGGAATTTCGTGAGTTCATTGTTTTTAATTGCAGAGTAGCATGTTTTTCAAATTACTAAGAGTCCCCCCAAAAGCCTGCGTTCAAATGTTGACCATCAGCATGTGGCACTATTGAGAGGCATGGTAACTTTTAGGATATGGGATCCGTCAGAAGGAAGTTAATCATCAGAGAGAATATTAAGGACTTTGCTTCTACCCTCCATGGGGTGAGTGACTTTATTCCACCTTGTTCTCCCATTGTACCAGCTAACCCAAAGCAAGCGCAGAGTGAAACTCCCTCATCTGCACCAAAATACCGCTTTCCTCCCATTAAGTTCTTAACTTCTGTTGTGATAGAAAGTTGACAGACACATTACATCACTGGCATTTTCTTAAAAGCAGTTTAAATGGATGAAGACATTACAACAATTGTGCAGCTAGGACTCACACCAGTGAGACAACTAGAACCCATTTGCAGAGTAGAAACGCCTCAGCTGAAAAACACAAGCAACAACAGTTCACAGTCGCAATAACCAAAACCCTTCCTGATTTTCCCAAACAGTGAAGGTCTCTGACTGGAAATCTTAAAGGTCATTGGAAAATTTAGTTTTGATTCCATTAAGAATTTTGGGCACACAAGATTTCTTAAATATTACAAATTCGAGGACACAGTATTGCCTGATTAGATGATTTGCAGAATCTGTGATGGACAAGCCAACGCCAGCTCTATGTGACCCTCTGAGTATCCTGCTGGACGGTTAGTGATGAGGTCACAGACTAAAGAGCATCATCTCCATTTTGTCTGCCAATCACACATCTAGCCATCCCTAAAGGACCCACATTTGTGCCAGTCTTCATTAAAAATTGAAGCACTCCTACAAGTCCTTTTTCAGGGTTAGATAATTTGCTTGAATTACTTGTCAAACTCACCAATATGACAATACTTAAAATGGCAATTTTATAATGAAGGATGTGAATGAGGAATGGCCCAGTGAACCATGCCAGTAAGGAGAGTCATGAAAGGGTTGCATACATGAGCCCTGCTGGTTTTGTGTGGTACAGGGTAATCCCAGCACATCAAAATATCTGATAACCATGGAAGATCCCAAGTCTTATCGTCTAGAGTTTTAATGGGGCTTCATTATATAGTCACAAATGGTTGAATTGTTAAGTCGTAGTTGGAACTTAACCTTCAGTTCTTTCCTCCCTTTAGAGGTAGAATATGCCACTGAAAAAACCCTGGATGGAAGTGCTTGTCTTTCTGAAACCGCCACCTTCTCTTCCAGAAGAGAATGTCTACAGGTTCACTTCCTTTTACACCATTAGCATAATCTCAGGAATGACTCCTTATGAATTGCAAAATCTATGCCTACCAGTCATCACAGTCTTGTTGAAATTGTGTCAGGAATTGTGAAAGACAGCCAGCTATTTTCTTTACTCCGTCCTAAATATTTTATAACATCTTGTCGTGGGCTGTGAGAAAAGAGGCCTGGTTTCCTGGAAGAACAATCGAAGTGGCAGGTGTTGAACATTCAGACAGCATGAGAAGGAGATTTGGAATCAGGCTGCAAGTAGGACATTTACAAAGAGCAACTATGGAAGTGGAAAAGCACATCATACATATTTCAGAGACGTTCTTGCTCATGGGCAAATAAGTTCAAGTGATTGGATCCTAATGTATTACTAACATGCCTGGATTGGTGGGAGACACCCCATGGAATTGCTCCTCTCCTCGTGAATGCTTAGTTTATACAGCCTGGAAGAAAAAAGATTTAATTTTAAGATGGAATGAGTTTAGTTTCTCAGATTTTTTTTCCTGCTAAGAACAGCTGTTCATAGATATTTGCCTATTCCCCAAATTCCCCTTGCTGGGACCCAAGAGAAATTGTCTCAGTGAACTCAATAAGAATCACATTATGGGGAAACTCACCAATCCTCATTTTATTATTTGCAAATTACAGCTAAGCAGTGTCAATACTTTACTATGGGTGGCCATAAAAATCATACACTCTTTGAAAAAAGTGGCATAAGACACTGGGGCAAAGACCATGTGGGATGCCCAATGGCAACAGATACATTCTTGGAGTGACACAAATTTAAGTTGAGATTATAATGTAATCACTTGACTAGAGTGAACTATACCTTCACTATTTGTCAGTGAACAGACTAGACTTTTATCTGCAAGCTCCAAATGCAGTACTTTGTCATTTAATCCCTCTTGTCTGGAAGCTAGAGAACAATAATCTGACCTACATACATAGAAACACACACAAGTAACACTAATATGTTTATACAAATTCTCACACTGCAAGGACATAAGGAACTGAAAATATGGATCTTTGAAAAATCATAAAGGAACATATTCTTATTTGCATGGCTTACCATGAATATGCACTAAAGGAATATAAATATAAAGCACAACTTTACCAACCAGTCAAATATAACCTGCCACCCACTTGGCCGTTTCCCTCCAGTCACTACCACAGCAATTACGTCCTTCGCACCCGCCTGAGCTGTGTTCTTTACTATTGCCATCAAGGCTTTGCTGATGCTTTGGTCAGACAGTCGTGTAGGCATTTACTGTGGTCACACGTACACCAACACAAGTGATGGGGAATTGATGTCCGAGAGGACCACAGTAATGGGGAAAGAGTACCTTACATGATTTCCTCTACCTACTTTCCACCCCTCAGTAGCTCAGGTCTGGGAGTTATTCTGTACAGCTTCTCTGAGGGTCCCAGTGGGATTAAATCTCAGTTGACCCCAGAAGTGATCAGCTCCATAATACATACTAAGTGGCATCTTTGGATTTCTACTTCAACCCTTGTTTCCTCTCTTGTGCCCTGTAATCACTTCCCCCAAGAAATCACCTACATGTGAGCGAATGGCTCAGCCTCTGCTTGTGAAGGGTATTCCAAGACCATGAAAATCAACACTAGAAATATCAAACCACATCCAGACCTTGAAGAGAAGATTCTAGAATTTACTGGCCACAAGGATGCTTTGGCTGGCTGAGGCAGATGGTCATTAATCTTCAATAACATCACAATTGCCATTACTCTCATCAGGGGTGGGTTAGGATGACCTGCAAGGAGAAGTTAACCCCTGACTGATCTTGACCAATGTGGAATCTCTGGTAAATGCCACCTGATTGTTGTCTTCCTTTAACTACTTTAGAAACCTTCCAAAAAGTAAGTGTGTCATTCCTATTTGATAATCTTCAGCTTCCGATGTGTTGTAAGAGACAGACATCCCCATGCTTAGAACTCTTTATGCTTTTTTCCCCCACAGGGAAGATTAAGCTGAAAAACCAAATGTTAGATTTCATTGTAAGATATACAATCTTTTATGGAATAGGATGTCTGTAGCAGTTGGTATTCTCTTGCTAATTGTGTAACCCTCAAAACCAGATTGTAGTGTCCAGCACATAGGCTAAAGGAAGTCTGTCCCTGCTTGCTCTGACTGGTAATAAAGTATTGCTGTACAGCCAATGGCTGGGCAAAAGGAGACAGGGCAGGATTTTTGAATTTGTGCTAGCTAGGAACTAGGAAAAAGGACTGCCCAGAAGCATCTTGGGCAGCAAAGACTAGGGAGCTGCCTAGAAGGAGCCAGGGCAACAAAGATAAAATACAGAATTGTAGGATGTTAAGCCAGGATTATAGGAGGGAAATGTATGCAAGGTGCAAGGAGGATTAGAACTGCCCAGTCTTTGAGCTAGCCCAGAGAGTTTCTGGGCTGGTGTGTACTTGCAACCCACCTGGAGCCAAAGGGGTGTAGCTAAACTGGATGCTACAGAGGTCTTAACAAGTATCCATCTACCACAAACAGAGCAGCAGCATAATAGACCAAAGATATGATCCCACCATGTCCAGCTTTCTGAATCAGAGAAGCTGTTGGAGTTAAATAAGCGTAAGTGAGGGATAAGTTCTGGTGCCAGGAGCATCTATGAGACACAAGCCCCAACCCATCATGGGCAATCACTCATGGCAACTGTGTCTCTGTCTAGCTTATAGGCTCAACAAACCCACTGTACAGACAGCTCCCCTTCATACACCTTTAAATAGAGGTCTTATGAACCTTTCAACTTTCTGGACTTCCTAAGCCTTATGAATTTTATGACCTGAGTTTCATGAACTTACAAGTTTCACTAGTTTCCTGTGTTTATTCATCACTCTTCCCTCCAAGATGAAAGTTGAAATTGGAAAACAACAACAACAATAAAAAGATTGTGGTGGGGTGTGGAAAGCAAAGGGAAGGACCAAATGCCTAAGTGAAGATCCTCTAAGAAAGTGACTGGAGAAGAAACTCTATCTGATATCTGGATGCAGACATCTGGAACTATGGATTGGACAGATGCTCCTGGATTCTTATACTTCACCATGATCTCCATGACAGAGAAAAACTATCCATGCTGGAGCTCCTGAGAAGATTGCTTTAGAGGGAGATCAACATGAAGGTCCTCATTTCCTCAAGTCTATTTCAATTCCACTCATTACCCCTACATCGATGACTGGAGTCAGGCTTCTATAGATGTCAACTGGAAAAAAATATAATCCCTGTCTGCCACATAAATACAAAGTCCTCAAAGAAGAGTAAAATATATTCTACTAAGGAACAGGAAATGGATTTTTTTGACAGAATGAAATTATGGAATGCAAGGATGGCTTAATGAGCAACCTTTGACCTGGGGACCTGTTTATATGACTGAATGTTTCCAAGAAAATAGAGAAGAGTAGAGTATGTTACACTGATGGGACATTTCCTTGGAACATGGTTATACCAGTGGCAGGTTAATGAAGACAATGCCTGGGGAGCCTTGCCACCAAACTAAGAGTAGCTAAAGCCACAGCTGAATGATAAGTCTTCCACCTGGGACAGAGGTGCCACTTTCTGGGTGACAGCATTACTTACAGTGCAGAAGAAGCTCCTTGGTAGCAATCTGGTTATAACTGAATTTGATATTTTGGGAGGATACTGCCTGTGCCCTAGACTACTTGCTGACTGACCCTATCTGCCCTTGGGGGTTAGAGGTGAGGTGGTACAGAGATTGGAGCCAACAACACAGACCCCATGAGCACATGAGAAACATCACAGCAAGATCATCTGAATGCTGCTGCAAGCTCCTTTAATACACCCCACCCATGTCCCATTGGTCTCAAGAAAGCATTTCTTCTAAACAGTAGTTCCTGATTGACTGGCATTGTCTGTGTCAGCAATCTTTGGTTTCTCAGGCAGTCTTCAATTAGGTCCTCCTGTAGGAGATGCTTTTGAGGCTGCACAGCCTCACAGTATTTACATAGAGGTGGCCCCACTATTCCTGCTACAGGATGACAGTGGAGTAGAGTTCCTGGAATGTACAAAATACTAATTTTCCAGCCTCACATCTGTGATGGTTAAGTTTTGCTATCAAGTTGACTGAATGAAGGATAGGCTAGTGAACTAGCTGTTCATACTTCTGGGTGTGTTAATGGAGGTGTTTCTAAAAGGGATTGGCATGTAATTCAGCAAACTGAATCAGGAGAACACACACGGAATGGAGATGGAAACATACATGGGATAGAATAGAAGAGCAAGCTTTTTAAAAAGAGAAAGGGGTACCATTTTAAAGAGGCATGCATTGCAGAAATCTCAAAGAGGAATCAGCTGCCAAAGAGGTCTATTTGTTGCTGTCCTTGAACATCAGACTCCAGGTTCTTTGACCAAAGTACTTGTGCTCATGGCTCTCTGGTAGTGGTTCCTGATGCCGATTTCAGAAAGGAATCTTATCCCAAGGTGTCTAATTTTTAATATGAAGCCACATTTCCAGCTACCTAGGCTCACCAATATGCAGATGGCCATCATGCCTTCAGAACCCTGCCTGCATTCACATATATGAATCCCAGTGCTTCGGGGATGTTAATATCCTTTGAGGACCCTGGACAGTAGTGGGTAAGAGGCAGTGAGGAGATAGATGTTCGCCACCCAGCCATATGGAAACTAATTCAGGGATATTGGTATTATGCCCCAACTCAAGGGACATATAAGCAAACCATCTTTCTAAACAAATATATCTACATCCATGCCTGCTTAAGTTGGGGTTCAAAAACAGAGAACAGCCCCCAAAATCTCCACTTCTCTTCAGACTTCTCAAGACATCATCTTGTAGATGGCTTAGCCTTTTTTTCCATTTGCTTCCTGGCTGCAAGAGGTGATTTCATCACTCTAGTGTAGTGATGTATTTGCAGATAGATGTCAATCAGTTGGTCCTGGTTCATTTGTCCCTACATCAATCAGTCCTTACATAGCTCATCATGCAATTCTAGACATTTGCCTAAAACATGATATTGTGAGAGAAGCACAAGGGAAAAAAAATCAATCTGAAAAAGAAGCTGTCATTACTTCCTTGGGACCCTATTTCACACATATATAAAGTACAAGAGATGGGTCAAGCTGACCTGTCTGGGGTAAATTACTCAAGAACCTGCAACCAGGTCTTATCCAGTCTCAACCTGAGGGCTCTTTCCTACAGCTTATAGCTTTTCTTCAAAAGATACCAGGGAATAGGCAGTTGGTCTTACAACAACTCAACAGATACGCCCATCAGTGTAAAATGTGCAGGAATGCAGTGTGCTCTGAGAAATGGGTCAGGGTGCTGCATATTTGTTGCCTTACCTACCTGACAGAGAGGATGAAGCAAAGGTTACATAGGCAAGCTGTGCAGCCTTTATTTCACTTATTGATTAGACCGAAGAGAGATGGAAATGGGGAAGGAAAGACACTGGCTAAGAATCCGATTCTCCTTGCTCACAGAGTGGCTTCGTAAGATGTTTGACATTGCAGCAGGTTGAGGATGCATTCCCCCGGTATCACAAACAGTACTTGTTCCCAACTCCCCCACCAGCCACTGGGAGTCATTTCATCTCAGTTATCAGACCAGCTACTATGGTAATGGGGTTGTGTTCTGGGATGCTTTACTTCATTTACTAATGAACCTTTGTACAGGAATAGTAATGCTGGCAACTTTATTACAGTCCATGGTTATCATCGTATTTAATTGTTTGTTGTTGTTAATCTCATTCTGTGCCTGATTTAGAAACGTATACAAGGAATGCATGTTTGGGAAAAAGTGTATAAGGTCTATCTTTCCTGTCAGTTACTCTAGCTGGAACATAGATTCTCTGTACCTCAGCCTGGGGGATCCTTTAGAGATGCATCTCGAAACTTAGCCAATCACTCTCAATTTCCCTTAAAATCCTTATTCTCCCATCCAAGTACTAACAAGTCTGATCGTGCTTAGTTTCAGACATTGGGCACATCCAGAACACTGTGGTTATACATCTGTCCAGTGATTCCAAAGATGCGAATATTGAAATTGCACCCTCGACCTTCGGCTGGTCTACCACTCTGCCATTGTTTCTTTCTCCTTCTTGTCCCCCCCCCACACACTGTTCTAACCAATCATAAGGCTGCACTCTACCCTGTAGCCCCACCCTCTTTCCCCAGCCTACCGTATTTTTCCCTGCCATTTTTTTTCTCTGATATTGTTTTATTCAGATTTCAGATTTCAGGGCACACTTTCCTTGGTCAAACATATCTTCTCCAATTCACACCCCTCTCCGAACAGTGAATCTACTTGGCTACCCACTCTGACAAGCCACCTAAATGCACCACAGTAGACTTTTAAATATTTTCTATCTAGTAGTGTGGTGATTGAATGAACAACTGACCCTGCCAAGAGATTCTCATGGGAGTGGGTAGAGAATGCACCTGAATATCTTCCCTTTATGTCCCCATACCTAAAAAGGAAACATATATAAATAAGGTCCTGGATAAAGGTATACATAATTTAAAAAAAAAAGCTATTACCTTTACTTTGTAATTGTTCAATGACCTATAATATATGCAGCCTTTATTTTTGTCCTCAGTACTATGGAAAAAGTGGGGATCCCTTTCTGTGTCTTCAGTGACTGACATATGGCAACATCTCCACATTGTCAGGATGTGACAATAAAAGTATTGACTAGAACCCTGTCTCCATCAGTTACCACGCAGAGCAGCTTCATAACTTCAGAGTTCCCCCACATTCAGCCATACCTGGTCATCAGTCCACCTTAGACCCATGTCTCGTGTTCAACATTGAATCCCTGTCTCTCTCTTTGGATTGTCTTTTCTTTTCTTTTCTCCCGCTTCCCTGTCCTGGTATTCCCCTACACTGCTGCATCGAGCCATTCCAGGACCAGGGGCCTCTCCTTCCTTCTTCTTGGGCATCATTTGATATGTGAATTGTGTCTTGGGTATTCTGAGGATTGTCTTTTCAAAAATAAATAAAACACATTTTTTTTAACTTTAAAACTTTTAAATGTGTTTTCTTTCACTCAAAATACTACATTTCAGTTTCACCCACTCTACTTCCTCTACCAAGAGTTCTTTCATTTTTGACACTCGATTCCTAGTGTAGGCACATCACTACTTGCTTATCATTTTGTACATTAAATGACAGGTTGCGTTTCTACATTTTAAGGGCTATAGGTAAAACTATCGTAATCATTCAAACAACATTCAAACAGTTCTTCTTTAAATAAGTGCTGTTTTTCATTCCTTTGCCTTAAATGCTTAGAGGTGAAGTGAGCATAGGTGAGAGTTTAGCATTCTGGGACTATACTTACCTTGGGCTATATACACAAGTGCATGTTACACGCATGTGTGCATGGGCACACATGGACACACACATACACATGAGCATGCACACATGTGCTCTTGCACACACAAACACACACTTTTTCTAATAATATATCTAGCCACATAGGATTTTTCTTTTATTTATTAGATGTTCTCTTTATTTACATTTCAAATGTTATTCCCTTTCCTGGTTTCCCCTCTGAAAAGAGCCTATCCTATCCTTGCTCCCCCTGCTCACCAACCTACCCACTCCCACTTCCCTGTCCTGGCATTCCCCTATATTGGGGCATCGAGCCTTCTCAGGACCAAGGGCCTCTCCTCCCCAAACTCAGACACTATTGAGGATGCCAACAAGCACTTGCCTGATATAGCTGTCTCCTGAGAGGCTCTGCTAGTACTTGACAAATACAGAGGTGGATGCTCTCAGCTAAACATTGGACTGAGCACAAGGACCCAAATGGAGGAGCTAGAGAAAGAGCCACATAAGATTTTTATCTGAATGGGCTATGCACCCATCCCGCTCTTTGAGCAAAGCACCTAGCAACTTCTCAGCAATCTAGGACCTGTAAGGAGTTGTTGCATGCAAACTCTACTCTGAACAATGGAATACAGTTCTTCTCCCATAACAATCATTAAGTTTCAATTGTTCTATTTAAAGGCATTCCCAATGTACCCAGGGACAGGGTAGAGAAAATGAGCAATCCAGCCTGAACTGGTTTGGATGCAAGCACCATAACACATTCATTTGTTGTCTCCAAATGAATCTCATATTTACAATCTTACAATAATTAGGTATGCATGTGATTAAAAATGGATGCATTATGGGAAGGGCCATGTGCAATACACAAATGGTTATAGAATTCCATCTGTCACTCAAAGCAATACTTCCTTAGTACTACCGTCTTAGAAACCAAACTCTTCCTTCTCTCGAATCCCATAAAAGGCAGCTCCTCAGCAACAATCAGGGGTTTGTGTATCTTTACTCATGGCGCACAATGACCTGTTCTCTTGCTTTGCTTTACTTTGCAATTTTGTATGATTTTTATTTAATTTTTTGAGCATCCCCTAGTAAGTGTTCATTACCTTTGATAGAAGATACCAAAGCATTTTCCAGTGTCACTACCACAGGTTTTACTTCTCAGAAACATGGAAGTGGTCATTGACTCTCTCTCTCCTCAGAAAAACATGTGTAGTTCCTCTGGTCATTGTAACATTTAATTTCTAGTTTGAGATGTTTTTCTACTCCTTATTTTTCTTTGTTGAATTAGTTAAAACACAAATTATTAAATAGCAACCATGCTCTGTTTCTGACATCGTCAGGGAACAGGGTCAATCCTATAAAGTAGAAGATCAGATAGTGATCAAATAATCATGCAAGTCAACACGAAGTGTGAGAATGCTTGTGGAAAAGTTATTCGAAATTGTCAGGCTTTGTGAACAGAGGCATTGGCTGCTTGCTTTTTGTTTCTTGTCTTTTAGATTCCCATCATTAGATTAAAATGCTGTATCTTGTTTCACTGAACTGTAAGTTGTAGGTGTTCTTCGTGACTGGCTACTGAGTATTGCCCGTTGAATATCAGCTATCAGAGAGAGTTGTTCTTACTATGGGCCGAGAGACATTTCATGTTGGTGAGAGTACTTGCTGCCGGGTGTGAAGACTGATTCTAGACGCTGGTCTCCATGTGAATGCTGGCTGTGGCTGTGCACACTGCTAACCTCAGTGCTGGTGGAGGGGTCGAGGCAGGTAGAGGCAAAGCAAAGTGCATCTCAAAAGTTTGACTGTGCGACACTTAGTTTAAACAGTGAGCTTCCTGTTCAGAGAGTTTTAGATACTAAGGAGTGACAAAGCAAGACAGCCTACGTCCTCTGGTGCACACACACACATGCATGCTTGCGTACTAAGTTGTTCTCACCATGATTTTAGGACTCTTCCCATGACTATGTGGTCTAGAACGATGCTCCTTTCATTTCAGACCTTTAACATTTTCTCTTTTAATTTCTTGATACTTTTGAATACAAGTTTGCCTTTCAAATAGATCAGCTAAATTCGATTCATTTCTCTGTTTTGTTTTTGATTTTCGGTTTTATTCATTTCAACTCCTTCAATGATTTCTTCTTTATGCTTCCACTGGGTTTATTTTACAGATTTGGTTAAGGTAGTAGCATTCTAGATGGGGCATAGGTATTCCTTTTTTATTTATTCATTATAATAGCCCTTATTCTGGTGCTGTCATTCAGGCCATTTAGCTTTTGTTGTCAGTGGGGCAAAGCATACATTGTTACTATTTTTGTTTATTTGTTTTTGTTTTGATTGCTCCACCATATCTTTGCTATGTTTTTGTAGTTTTTCTTTATTAGCTATCATTCAGCACTGCACTTGATTTTCACTGCTGGTTCAACTCATTTCAAACCTTGAAACATGTATTGTATATTATAAGCAAAGCTCATTAAATACATCCTTAATTAATCTGAGTCTTTGACATCACTTCATCTGGAGTGCACATGCCTTATGGACGACACGGGTTCCCTTCAGCTTTATTGCTGCATTCATCAGTCATTTCATGTCTACAGTGTACTGAAAAGCCTGAATGTTGAAAGTAATTTTACTGCAGTCACACAAGTGACAACTATACCAGACTGTAAGTAACAATTTATATTTATTATAATTAGATTATAAATAAATAATTATACTTATTTTTGTTTGTATCTGGTCCCCCTCTCCTTACTGCTCTAAGTGTACATTCAGGGTTTCACCTCTGGTGCTATTCCTTTTTTTTTTTTTTTTGAAGAAGTTTCATAGATAAATACAGAAGAAAAAGAATTCTATTATTTTTATTTTATCTCTGCTATTTACAAGTAATGCCTCTTCTCTCAACCTTCCTGATTTCCCCTTTTAATGCTGGATCATATTCTGTGAGCTTACTGAAAACAGGATTTCATGTTTTAATTTTGGAAAATATTCACAATTAAATCTTCAAATATTTATTCTGTAACCTTCTGCCTTTCTTCCCCTCTGGGAGAACATTTAACTGCTGACATACCTTTTTTTGTCATCATCTCAGGTATACAAGGGTTTTTCTTTTTCTCTTATGCAAACGTAAACAAAAGATGTGGGAATTAAGATGCAAACTCTTAGAAAGATGCTGGGCAGGTTTCCTTATTAAGAAGGGCTACTCACCATTTGAGCAGGATCTGGGCATCCACATAATGTAAATGTATCAACAAATTTTTTTGTTCTCACCAATGACAAATTTTAGAAAAAAATTAAAGCACTCACTGGTCTGCTGTTTGTTAGCTTTGGTCTTCAGCCATGTTTGAGCAAGAACATTAAGTTAGAACCCATGTTTTCTCTTTCCTGTCTGCCTCGATAAAAAGGCTAATGGAAAAAAGAAAGCACTTGTGTGATAAAAGCAAAGGATTATCATATTAACAAGTGCCAATTACTTAAAAGTGAAGCCAGACCAGTAAATGTAATTTCAGAAGGAAAATTTCAGTATGCAATACCAGTATCATCACGCAGCTCTAAAAGCAGTGGGGTTTTCTGAAAATTCCAATTGACTTTTGCAACTTTGTTTCAAGATTTCATCGTCCTCTATCTTGGCCTTGTGAAGAGTTTGAAAAGTTCTCAGGAAAGAAGCATTTTCTAACCTCATTAAAAGGTCTGAGCTTGGTAAATCCTGGTCTTTGTTTAACGTATCAGGAATCTAAGTAAGAAATGAATGACAATACATCATTCCCTTCCATCAGCACAGACTTTTGGAGGAAAAAGGGGCCAGGCATCCAAATCTCATACTGGTAAAATCTTCATCTCACTAGAGGTCAATAGGGAAGAAAGAAAACATTTTTCTATCAGGGTCTGTACTGCTGTCAGGCAGCAGCACATTAACGCATTTGAAAACTCCTCGTCCTGGAGTGTGAGTGGTTTTCAAAGGTAACTATTCATAAAATGTTGACATATCATTACTGTAACTGTCAACAGACACGGATGCTGGCATGATGACATGAAACCATTCTTGAGGAGAGCAGAAATCACAAGTCCACACGGTGAGCATCCAGAATTCAGTGCTCGAATCAGGGCAATAGTCAAATTCATCTAATTGTGTAAAAAATGTGATTAAAAGGAACAGATTCAAAGTAAGAAATTCTGAAATAAGAGTCAGGAGTGATTCCAACAGTATATAAACTTATTAGAAAGTCTTATTAATTATATTCATCAAATATTAAAGAACATAGTTTTGCAGACTATCATATAAGAAAAAACTTATTATAAAAGATATTATGTGGGCACAGATTTTAACTAACTAAACATGGCTTAAAAAACAGCATATAAAGTCTTTATACTCTAAGAATATGAAGTGTTACCTACAAATTTGTGTTAGAGTATGGTGAAAGTTTTTTTGTTGTTTTTTTTTTTTGTTTTTGTTTTTGTTTTTCGAGACAGGGTTTCTCTGTGTAGCCCTGGCTGTTCTGGAACTCACTTTGTAGACCAGGCTGGCCTCGAACTCAGAAATCCTCCTGCCTCCGCCTCCCAAGTGCTGGGATTAAAGGCGTGCGCCACCACTGCCCGGCTGGTAAAAGTTTTAATATCTATTTTTAGGCCCTTGCAGAGAAATCTGGGGAAGAGCACAATGTGTTTGTATTTTTCTGTTATTCTTCATTTACTGATCAGAAAACACTAATACATTTAGGTTTTCAATGGCTTAAAATGCTTATAAGTAATATTGCAAATATTTAAAAACAATCTATCCTTTTCTTTCAGTACATTCTCTTTTAGTGGGTTATCCAAAATCAACAACATTCGTTGATTAATCACTTATTGGGTAACTATTTCGTTATAAGGAAAGCAATTGGTCTTTGGGATGTCCTATTACATGTTCAATAAAACATAGCTTGGTATGTTAGTTACAGAATTATATAGGTAAGGTACTTTCTCAAACGTGACAGACTCCAAAAATAAAAAGCAGATATCCTTAGTCTATTTAAATCTGGGTGCAGACTTTCTGGATGTCTTATTCTTTTCTTATTCCAATATTCTTTTGTATCTTGCTGCTTATTTTCTGAAACTTTGCCAAACCCTCCATGAGCACACACACACACACACACACACACACACACACACACACACACACACACACCTTGGCAGAGTTAAGCACTCAATCTCGGGCATTTCTTGTGTCTATTCCTTTCTTCTGTCAAGAATGATAATCATTGTTTTGTGAATGTAAACTAGAAAGGTTATAAGAGTCCTTCATTTATGCACAGTGGTTCCTATGAGGTGCCCTGTTAGAGAAAGGCACTGAAAAAAACCCTTGTACCTTTTCAATCCCCTTGATTCCTATTTGTGGGTGATAAGGATCATTAAGTCACATCCCCATTTATTATACCATTTTGCCATGATTTTCTTGAGTATCTTTATATGAAATAATTGAGGGTGACTCATTTAATAGGGTGTAGATATTTAATAGCAGTGTGCGTCCTAGAGTGCTTGCTATCATTATGCATTATTTTACCAGCTACTCTTCTCATCATTTCAGAATTTAAGAAAAAAACTAATCTGGACTAATCAAATTAATCTGGAGTGTTTATAACCAAATTCCAATTATAATCAAGTAAAACAAACAGATTTGCCTTTTTGAAAAAGTCTGTTTTTTCCTTCAGTTTTGGAAGATCTAAGTAAAGATATCAGAGGGAGCAGTACTTAGCCTCTCACACAGATGCCCCTGCATTGTTTCCAGACTTGGGCTAAAAGAAAAAATCAGGGTTTTTTTGTTTGTATGTTTGTTTTTTGTTGTTTTTTTTTAATGCTCTTCTGCACAACTATCTTTTGTTTAAAGATTTCTTGTTTAAGTTTTTGGACTGATTCTCTGTGCTTGGTGACATTCTCCTTTGTGTTCAGTGTGGTTAGGGGATGTTGAGCCACTTAGATCAGTGGATTTGCATTTTTCACCAAATGTGGAACATTTTTGTCATTGTATCTTTGTCTTTTTGTTGTGTTGTCCTCCCCTCCTCCCCTCACTTTCCCTCCCTTCATCTTTCTCTCTCTCCCTCCCTCCCTCCCTTCCTTCCTTCCTTCCTTCCTTCCTTCCTCCGTTTTTTAGTTTTTGTTTTTGTTTTTTTAATGTCTGACTCTCTAGCCCAGATTTACTTTGAAGCTACAATCCTCCTGCCTCAGCCTTCTCAACATTGAAATACCAGGTGGGCATCACCATGTGCCCACGTGGCCATTATTCACCCAATGATCTTGTCTTAGTCAGGGTTTCTATTCCTGCACAAGCATCATGACCAAGAAGCAAGTTGGGGAGGCAAGGGTTTATTGAGCTTACACCTCCAAGCTGCTGTTTATCACCAAAGGAGGACAGGACTGGAACTCAAGCAGGTCAGGAAGCAGGAGCTGATGCAGAAGCCATGGAGGGATGTTTCTTATTGGCTTGCTTCCCCTGGCTTGCCCAGCCTGCTCTCTTATAGAACCCAAGACTACCAGCCTACAGATGGTACCACCCACAAGGGGCCCTCCCCCCTTGATCACTAATTGAGAAAATGCCCCACAGCTGGATCTCATGGAGGCACTTCCCCAACTGAAGCTCCTTTCTCTGTGATAACTCCAGCCTGTGTCAAGTTGACACACAAAACCAGCCAGTACAATTGACCTTGTCAACTTGACACACAAACACATCACTATTAAGCCTCAACCCTTACTTTCTCATTCATCCCCAAGATCTAAATAACTTTAAAAGTCCCACAGTCTTTACATATTAAAAGTTCAATTCCTTTAAAATGTCCAATATGTTTTAAAATTCAAAGTCTTTTAAAAATTCAGTCTCTTAACTGTGGACTCCACTAAAATACGTTCTTCCTTCAAGAGGGAAACTATGAGGGCACAGTCACAATCAAAAGCAAAACTCAAACTTCAATGGTTCAATGTCTGGGATCCAACTCACGATCTTCCAGGCTCCTCCAAGGGCTTGGGTCACTTCTCCAGCTCTGCCCTTTGTAGCACACACCTTGTCTTCTAGACTCCAGCTGCCTGTACCCCACTGCTGCTGCTGTTCTTGGTGGTCATTTCATGGCACTGGCATCTCCAAAACACTGCTGTCTTTCGCTACAACTAGGTTTCACCAGTAGCCTCTCATAGGCTCTTTTCATGACGCCAAACCTCAACTCCCATGAATGACCACTTCAGTCCTGGGTCATCAATTGCAACTGAGGTTGCACCTTCGCCAATGGCCTTCCACGGCCTCTCACAGTGCCGAGCCTCATCTGCTCTTCATGACCCCTTCATGCCTTCAAAACCAGTACCACCTGGGTGACTCCTACACAGTACCAAGTCCAGGCACAGCACAAAATACAACTGTGGCTATCTCTAGAACACAGCCTCTGTGCTCTCAGAAAACACTTCCCAGAAGATTTCACCTCAGTGATGCTGGTCTCTTCTTAATCACCGCTAAATTCTTAGCTCCAGCTAACCAGCATCAACAGTCCCAGTAACACGAAGGTTTGCTTTAGTGGTTCTGGTATCTTGTTAATCACAGCTGATTCTTCAGCCCCAGCTAACCAAAACCACAGAATCTTCACAATCAAAGCATGACCCTGATAAGAGTCTTTAATCTTCCCTCTGAAATTTCACAAGCCAGGCCTCCATCTTCTGCAATGTTCTTAACATTATCTTCCAAGCTCCAACAGAACTTTTCATGGAGCTCTTAACATCCTAATGGCTCTTCTAGCTCAAAGTTTCACAGTTTTTCCACAGTCCTCCCCAAAACATGGTCAGGTTGTCACAGGAATACCCCACTTCGGTTACCGATTTGTCTTAGGGTTTCTATTCCTGCACAAACATCATGACCAAGAAGCAAGTGGGGAGGAAAGGGTTTATTGAGCTTAAACTTCCACGATGCTGTTCATCACTAAAGGAAGTCAGGACTGGAACTCAAGCAGGTCAGGAAGCAGGAGCTGATGCAGAGGCCATGGAGGGATGTTTCTTACTAGCTTGCTTCCCCTGGCTTACTCAGCCTGCTCTCTTATAGAACCCAAGAATACCAGTCTACAGATGGTACCACCCACAAGGGGCCCTCCCCCCCTTGATCACTAGTTGAGAAAATGCCCCACAGCTGGATCTCATGGAGGCACTTCCCCAAGTGAAGCTCCTTTCTCTGTGATAACTCCAGCCTGTGTCAAGTTGACATACAAAACTAGCCAGTACAAATCTGCTTCTTCTTCTCAAACTCCAGAAGTCAGATTCCTACTGCTGTATCACTGGTCTAAGTCTACATGCCTGATCTCATGACACATCTATTTTAGCTTATCGTTTAAGACAAAATAGTAAATCCAATGTAAATTATGGAAAAATTAGGGAAAAGTATGATGTAGTTATTATGCAGAAAAATGACCTCCAATGCTAAATTTAACTAAACATAACGATCTAGAAACTCTGTTCCTTGGTATTTTCTCAAAATAAATGACAATAAATGCTCATGTGTATGAGAGTTTTTACGATAGCTTTTTGTAATAGCTTAAAAATTGCTTAAAGTTTAATAAGCAGAAAAATACATAAACTTGTGATGAATTCATGTAAGAGATATTACTCAACAGAAAACAGTAACTTCTGCATGCACATGCCATCAAGCCTGTTTTACAGATGTTGTGTTATTTAACTAAGGAGACAGAACATAATCGAAATCAGCCATTACATTTGTATGCAGTTCAACAGTGGACAAAATCCAATGATAGCATAAAAATCCAAAACTGATGCCTTGGGAAGTGAAGATTAATTCTGAAAGGATCCTAAAAAATATGTGTATGAAATATAAATATTCTCAGAGAGTGGAGAAGTAGGGAATGGGATCTTTTACCTTTTCAAAATTTTACAAAACTATAGTATTTCGTACACTATAGGTAACTGAAGGAAGCTGGGGGTGGGGTGAGGAGGTGCTCTTCCCCAGGGAAGAGCACATCAATCAGTTGGTTGTCAAGTATCAAATGACCAGCCCTGAAACTATATGTGCAGGACTGGAGAGATGGCTCAGCAGTTAAGAGCACTGACTGCTCTTCCAGAGGTCCTGAGTTCAAATCGCAGCAACCACATGGTGGCTCACAATCATCTGTAATGGGATCTGATGCCCTCTTCTGGTGTGCCTGAAGACAGCTACAGTGTACTTATATATAATAAATAAACAAATCTTAAAAAGAAAACAAAGGAAACTATATAGCCAAGTATTATTTATACAGACTGAACAGGTTGTATATAGGAATGTATATGTTCACATATACATATGCCATAACAATTAGGGAACAAAGAGGTCATGAGTTTGTAGGTGAGCAGGGAGGCAAACAGAAGATTTGGAGGGAGGAAAGAGACGGGATAAATGTAATTATCTTCTAATCTCAAAAATATCAAACTTTGAGTTTATCTAAAAGTTTATGAATAAGCACAATTGAATTAGTTTTCATGACTCTTTCTGCTCTCACAAAGAACCTAGGTTCCATTCCTATCACCCACACTGATAGCTCACAACTTCCTGTAATTCGAGTTCGAGGGAGTTAAACACCCTCTTTTGGTCTCTGAGGGCACCTTCACACACATAGTGGGTATACAAAATGAAGCAATAGGACCTGACAATTCCAAATTGTCTTGAAATTGCTCTGTAGTTCCTACGGATTAGTTTCATAAATTTTTCAACTGTATAAATTTTTCAACTGGGAATTATATTATTCCTATTGGAAATAGATTCCCTTGAAAAGAAAATTAGATTCAGGGCTAGTGCAGAAAAAAGTAACAACAGCGAGCAGTGTTGAGCATCCCAGTGAGACAGAAAGACAGGAAGTGCTCACAGAATGCTGAATCCTGGAGCTATCTATGACAGTGGTACAAAGGACAGAGTTGGGTAGGGCACTCCCTTGTCAAATTGCAACTTGATAGCCAAATAAGTATTGATGGTAATGGGTTACAGATGGCTGTTCTCTATAAAGAAAAACAAAGCCCCCATAGCAACATCTGATGGTTTTAAGAGTGTAGATATTCCCATTGTGAGGGAGTTCAGGCTATGGACAGAATGCCACTGGTTTGGATGGAGATGCTTACTTACATTTAGATCTCAGGAGTACACAAGCTGACCAGAGCACATTGCCAGTTATAACTATAAAGAGAAAAGAAGAACCCTACATACGGAGAGAGTTTCAATGCCTGACGGGATCACTTAATAGAAGAACAGAAAAACATCCTATTTTGTAGTAACATTTTTGCTCTTAGAGAAAAAATGAAGGGGTGGGGAACTCTATGAACTGACAAGTGAAAATTTGATGAATGGTTTAACGTTCGCACTCTAAGTGGACCATCTGAAAGCCTTGAAGATTCCTTACTTAAATGTTAAGAGAAAAACAGCAACATCTCATAAAGAGATCTGGTGACTCCCAAAGGGATTAAAGGAACTAAGTCATCCATGCTAAGATTCCAGTGCAGAAACAAACAGATGTTACCAGCCTCCTGGCATGAGACCCAAGAAGTCCAGGATCCATCCTCTGCCACACCTGCTATACCACTCAGGGTTCTCCAGAGAAACAAAGTTGGTAAGACATCTCTCTATGCAGGGATGTGTTCCAAGAAACTAGACGGAACAGTTGTGGTATCAGCAAATTCGAAACCTGTATGGTGGCTTGGAAATTAAGCCAAGACTTCTAATGTTGAAGCTGAAATCTGCCTGGCTGGTAAGCCTCACTTTTGCTTTTTCAACTTCAAATGATCAGAGGAGACCCAGCTAAATCACGAGACTCATCGCCTTAAGGTAAAGTCAGCTAACTCTAGGTTTTAATCATGTCTACAGAGCACCTTGAGAGCAACGCCCAGGTTAATAATGTTCATCTTGCGCATCAGAGCCTAGCAATGCTAAGACATAAAAATTTAACCATCACACCAGTCAAAAACTCATCTTCTGAATAACAATAATGAAAAACCACAAGGTTTTTTTTTTTTTTTTGGTTTTTCGAGACAGGGTTTCTCTGTGTATCCCTGGCTGTCCTGGAACTCACTTTGTAGACCAGGCTGGCCTCGAACTCAGAAATCCTCCTGCCTCTGCCTCCCAAGTGCTGGGATTAAAGGCGTGCGCCACCACTGCCCAGCTAGGTTTTTATTTTAAAAGTAGAGGGCCAATACTATGCTTAATATTCCTTTGGTAATCAAGTTGTGATTTGATTCAAAGGAGCCCCCACCTAACTGTATCCTCTGTACTTCTGACATAATTCTAGGATTCGCCTTTCCATGAGCATCTCAGAAAATCATTTTATTTAAAAAATATGAGTTCCAGCAGGCACATATCTTCCAAATGCCAAAGGATCAAAGAAGGTAAAGTCTAATGACCATAACTCAAAATAAAGCAGAGATTCATGACAATGGTATTGCTGTGACAAAACACCCAGTAAAAGTGACTTGATGGAACTTTATTCTGGCTCACAGTTCAAGGGCACACAGTCTATCATGGCAGGGGTCTTGACAGTGTGGGAGTAAGGCAGCTGATTACATGGCATTCATAATTAGAAAGTGAGAGGGTTGAAATCTATTTTTCACCACCTTTTTTTTTCCATTTAGGTAAGGATCCCAGTGCACAGGATAGGTCTATTCACAATTAAGAAGGTTATTCAAACCTCAATTAATTTAAATCAGCCCTTTACAGATGTGCCCAGAGGCTAACTTAATTTAGAAAACTGTGTTGTGTTGCTATGTTGGGTCCAGAGACCTGTCCTCAAGTTTTCAAGTTGACAGTCAATATTAGCCATCCTTTCTATACATGGGATTTGTATACTGAATTAGATCTAGTTATTGGGTAAATTTAGTGGAATCTATGCAATGAGATTATGGAGTGTTTATTAGTTCCCTTTGCAATGTTGTGATTAAAACATCATGACCAAGGCAACTTAAGAGAAGGAAAAGTTTGTTTTGAGATTACAGTGACAAAGGGGAAAGAATCCATCATAGAAAAAGGGATCATGGTCGCAGCCAGGCATGGTGGCAGGGACAGCTAAGTGTTCACATCTTCAGTTACAAGCCACAAATGATAGAGTGGTCTTCAAACCAAACGGCACATGATTTTGGAAACCTGAAAGCCTTAGCCCAGTGTCATACTTCCTCCATTGAGGACATATTTCCTAAACTTGCCCAAACAGTGCCACCAGCTGGGGATATCTCATTCAAGTCACCAGAGAGTATATATATTAGGTTTTTTTTTTTTTTACTATATATTCTACTTTTTACTATGTAGCTATGATCATGAAAAGGAATGTCCTCATTTTTAGGAAGAACATATTAAAACACCATCCACAGAAATGCACATCCCCTCCCAATAGGATGTTGGAATCCTAAGACCTGCAAACATGCTTCAACCTGAAACAAAATGACTCTGCAGATATGAGGAAGGATCTTGAGACAAGGTTATTCTGGGAAATCATGCTCGGCCTAGTAGAATCACAATTATTTAAAAGGGGCAGACAGGAGTGTCAGTGAAAACATGTAAGGTGAGGAGAGAGTAGGATTCAAAGCAATGTCAACATTGGCTCTGAGGATGGAAAAGACAAAGTCAAGGTATCCGAGTAGACCTCCACACCAGAAGAAATGACCTTCCAGAGGCTGTAAAGGTTTTCCTGGGATACTACCAAAGACCTGTGGCCAAATTTATATTACCCAAACTCCAAAATGCTGAGATACTGCATTTTTAAAATATGGAGTTACAAATTTATGAAATTGGATTATGATACCGATAGAGAACTGGCATACATGTAAGAATTTTGAACCATAATGCAGTTTTTGAAACTATAACTCAAATAAATAAAAGAAACTTTACAAAATGACAAATTTTAGTTAGCTTCCTAGTTGTTCCTTGTGCTAATCTTGCAAGTTTATGTTTTTTTTTAAAACTAGATTGTAAAATACTAAACCCATAATATATCTAAATTTTATTTCAAATGAAGCAGGGAGAGGGAAATGAATGAGATGTACAAACACATGCACACACACACATACACACACACACACACACACACAGAGAGAGAAACAGAGACAGGCAGAGAGAGACAGAGAGAGACAGAGACAGAGAGGCAGAGTGAGAGAGCACTCAGTATTGAGTATGGTTCAATGGTCATTAAGAACAGAAAATGGGTGAAATAATTAAGAGAATTCTAGTTTTTCCTGCACGTGTTGAAAATTCCTTAAAAGCAAAAACAAACAAAACCCAGAGACTCTGAGTATGGCCCTGTAGGTAGTAGATTGGATGTGCAAGAACGTGAATTCCCATAACCCATAAAAAACCTGGTGAGGTGGTATGCATTGTAACCCCACTGTTCCGGTGTTGAGATTGGAGGCAGATATGGGGGATTCCATGAAAGACCACAGGCCAGGACGCCTAGAACACAGAGGCAAACAACAACAAACCAACAACACACAAATTCTCTGAAACAAGGCAGTAAGCCAGTATCTACACCCAAGGTTGCTCCCTGACCTCCATACATGAGCCATGACTTGTGTGTGTATGCACTCAGACACAGACACACACACACACACACACACACACACACACACACACACACACATACACATTTTATATGCAACACAAAAAAATTTAAGAATAGGATCATTATATCTATGGCTATGGGAATGAATATGATAAAAATACTCATTGTCCTGTCTGGGTGTTAACATACTCAACTGAAGGAAAAGGAAACTGTCCTGAGCTATACTGCTCTAGTCTTACCAGCTAGTTTTATTTTCTTGAACAGACAACAGGTAAAGAAAGAAACAGAAGACCTCTCTAAGTGTGTCAGCCTGCAGATAGTGACCTTTCCCCTACTTCCCAAGCTGCTCTGCAGTAGATCTTGATTTCTCTGTTTGTCTTTCTGATGGAAGACAAGACAAAAACTGTTTTGAGCACTCTGTTGAACATAGCCATATCTGAAGAAACTGGATGTCACTTAAAACATGATCCCTGGATAAATATTGCATGCCGGTGGCTTCCTGACAACATGAATATGTTCTGACTTTGTCTCTTCCTGACAGCCAAAGCCACTCGATTTTTCTACAGCCTCTGGTTACTGAGTAGTTTGAGGGGACTTTGGGGGAAGGAGAAAATGGCAAGCATTTGGACATCACTTTCATTTGCTTCACCTGCTTCCTTTTATGAATAAGTCTCTGAAAGAGTTGAAAATCTATTTGTCCGTTATGCAAAGAAACAAGACAACTAAAGGAGCTCAGATAGATAGCCAAAACTCGTTACTCTTCCCCAGTGAGGCAAACAAATGAGAGCATGCATTTTTTTTTCTTGACCAGATTCAATGAATTTAAGTTTCCATTAGCACATAATAGGTTTAGGCTATAAATCCCTTTGAGCGTGGGAATCATCGAGGAAACAACCCAGCAAGTCGCTGTCCAAATAAGCGCAGTGTCTGATTTTAGCATAGCCTGCGCCTGTAAAAAGAATGATAAGTTTTATATGTATCCATTTTTTTTCTTTTAAATAGCAAGCTCTTTTTGTCTTTTCTTTTCTTTTCTTTTTTTTTCTCAAAAGCCATTTCATCTCAGAGATTCAATGGCCATGTTTGATGGCGAGCCAGATGGCAACGTCCTCCAGCCCTGGTGCCAAGAAGCATGGCAGGAGCTGCGATTTACCTTCCGTAGTGAGGCTGGCTGTTGCAGCACACCCCAGCTGCGGGCGAGCGGGTCTCTGCCGGTAGGTGCAAGCGCAGTTGGTTCTCTCCCAATTTGGATGCAGCAGGTAAGAGGCTGAATCAGTCCCCAGCAATTATGGAATTGGCATACCCTGCAATGTTTACCCACAGTCCTATTCCTACTGGACTTTATTAAAACACCATCTGTTGTCAGGGCAGACAAAGAATGCAACGGAAAGAACAGCAAGACATGGAGAGAGCAGAAAGCAGTGCATGCATGTGCATTTGGGTCCTGCTATAGGATCTGGTTGCAGTTCTAAGCGGCCACATTTGATGCTGGGGCTTGGATTTGTCATCCTATCCCGGCTCTCTCGGATTTTTGTTTATCACTTCCCCAGTGCCAGTGAGGCCAAAGCAATTTGTGGTCCAAATGAAGTTGGCTGTGTGTAATTCAGGCTGGAATCGAAGGCAATGAGTGCGTGCATACAGGGGGAGGGGGAAACCCAACCACATTAGCATCACTGCAAATTAAAACCAAAATCATGGAAAGTGAAGTCATCCCACCAATTGATGCTTACAGTCAACTTCTGGGTTAATGTTCAGAAGAGACTGAGGACTAAGGGATATCTGCCAACGGTAATACCTTTAGGGCATAAGGAAAAGTGACTTTTACAATCAGCTGTTTTCCCTCTCTCTTTTTAATCCTACAGATGGGGATCAGATATTTTTAATACACAGCTGGTCTCTACAAACGGCCAAGTGTGATTTTTGATACGTCTGCTTGCAATTCCAGGTGAAATTAATTAGTCAGAATTCTGAATCAGATGATATAATAATAAAACTTGATGCAAGTAATTAATATGCAAATATAGGAAGGGCAGCATTAAAACTCTGATCTGTCATTTCAGTCCTACAGAAAGACATGTGCCCCTGTAGAAACTCAGTGCAAACCAGAAGCCAGACCTCAGAGAAACCTCACAGTCCACATGTAAACCAGCCATGGTTGCTCATTGCAGGAAGGAAGTTGTGGATGGATATACCTCAAACGGTCATTGAGTATTCGGTCAGTGAAAGTATTGGCTCCCTTAAAGCACACATCCAGACATTGTGCAGCAGATGAATGGGGAGTCTGTGAGATAAGCCACAGGGAAAGCTCACATAGCATAATGATGTCATTGCCTTTCATGACACCATGACCCTGCTGTTCTTGCCAGAGTATGCCAAGTCTTTTTAATTTACAGAGATGCTCTGGACCACTTTGCAAGCCCTACCAATATTTACAGAGAACTTGGTGAATGAATGAAAAGAAACAGCTGCAGCTCCTTCCACCTCATTGCCCTTCTCATCCCTAGCTCTCCTCCTCTGTGCTGTCATCTTCAGGGCCGTTTGGGAAGCAATGGATTGGGTTGGTGTACTGGCTGGTTTTGTGTGTCAACTTGACACAGGCTGGAGTTATCAGAGAGAAAGGAGCTTCAGGTGAGGAAATGCCTCCATGAGATCCAACTACAAGGCATTTTCTCAATTAGTAATCAAGGGGGGTGGAGCCCTTGTGGATGGTACCACCTCTGGGCTGGAATTCTTGGATTCTATAAGAGAGCAGGCTGAGCAAGCCAGGGGAAGCAAGCCAGTAAGGAACATTCCCCAATGGCCTCTGCAGCAGCTCCTGCTTCCTGACCTGCCAGAGTTTCAGTCCTGACTTCCTTTTTGTGATAAACAGCAATGCAGAAGTGTAAGTTGAATAAACTCTTTACTCCCCAACTTGCTTCTTGGTCATGATGTTTGTTCAGGAATAGAAACCCTGACTAAGACAGTTGGCAACGTTTGATACACCAATGTCTGTCTAGGAAACATGTCGAAATTTCCATTATGAATTTCTTCTTTCCCAAGTGCTTTCCAGAAAACATGGCAACACACTGATCATGTTTTGAGTACGGATATTTAAGTAGGTCCCAAAGTTTATGAATATACTAGTTCATGTATTTTTCTCAAGAAGTCCACTTAAAATGTGCTCTAATTCACTCCCAATACAATGACTTGTGCTCAAAAATGCCAGTTTGCTCTTTGACAATGTATGCATGCCTCAATCTCAGTTTTGGTGAAGAATATTTGAAAAACAATTGTCATTATTATTTCTACCTGCAAACTTAAACATTTATTTAGGAGAACAGATATATACCGAGGCAACAGAAAATAATGTCAAAACAGAAAACCATGCGACATTAATAAGTAGATCCAGAAGGAAGATCCAAACAAGACAGTAATAAGATGAGATCTTTGCTTTGTAAAGGTTGGAAAGACTGGACAGATAGGAAAGAGGAACCAAGAGATCCAGTGTAGAAAACAATGGAAAAGCAACTTTACAGAAATCCCAATGAACACAGGCATCTTCACCGACTGCAATACCAAGTTCCTGATCAGAAGTAACCAAACCAATGGCAACTTATGCAAAACACTATTCAAGGAGCTTGTAGGGTTTATTGTAACTCACAACAAAACATCAGTCTTCCAGGGAGTGTGGCAAAGAGTTTTCTCAATAAAGAAAGTTTGGGGGAAGTACTTTTAAGCTAGATTCAAAGAGACAAGTTTCATTTTATCTCTTAGCATATATCTTAACAAGATTTTAAAGCATAAATATGTGTCCTTAAAGATCTTTAAACGGATATTTAGGTCTCTTTCACAAAAAATGTAGACACACAAACAGCTATCTCCACGAAATGACTAGAAGTTTGGCAACTTGTGTCTATTGGTTTCTCTTTTCTGCCAAATGAAAGCTATAGAGAGATAAATACTCCATTTCTTAACCTTCATTTTCTCCTCGTATATACAACTTCTAATTCCTCTCCATTGAAAGATTCTATTTGGATAGGCTTGTAATTTAGAGAACATGAGAGGAACTAGCAAGGCATATTTCTTTACCCCTTATCTATATTATCCTTCCTCCCTGACAAACTATATCTTCATAGACAGATTGACATTGAGCAATAATTCAGGAGATTTTTTTTTCTACATTCATCACCAGAAGAATTCAGTTTGAAGACCCAGAATATAAAGCAAACACTCAAACAATGTATATGCATGATGCTGTGTGTTATTTTCATGAAAATGGCATTGCAATTGCTCTGGAACATTCTCTGTAGGGTTCTTACCATGTTTAAGAATTCTTATTATGTAAAAGGACATACATACATTTGCACACACTGTACTAAGACTCTTCAGCTTTAGTCAAAAGCAAAACAAAACCAAAGAATGTAACTAGATTATATTTGCCTCCAAATTCTCTGTCAAGTCACCCACTTATCAAGATAATAGCCATAAAGCTGTCAGTACCTAGTTCTCCATAACTTCAAGGTTGTACTGATTGTGGATTACTCATTGAGTGAGAATTTTTGGAGATAGTGTAATAAAAATCATCCCAGGATATGTACTTAAATCAAGACGTAGAAAACTGAGAGAATCTTTAGTCCAGCTAGTTATTCATCTTCCTTCATACCTGTCTTAGTCAGGGTTTCTATTCCTGCACAAAACATCATGAACAAGAAGCAAGTTGGGGAGGAAAGGATTTACTCAGTTTATACTTACACATTGCTGTTCATCACCAAAGGAAGTCAGGAAAGGAACTCACACAGGGTTGGAACCTGGAGGCAGAAGCTGATGCAGAGGTCATGGAGGGATGTTACTTACTGATTTGCTTCCCCTGGCTTGCTCAGCTTGCTCTCTTATAGAACCGAAGACTACCATCCCAGGGATGGCACCACCCACAAGGGGCCATCCCACTCTTGATCACTAATTGAGAAAATGCCTTCCAGCTGGATCTCATGGAGGCATTTCCTCACCTGAAGCTCCATTCTCTGTGATAACTCCATCTTGTGTCAAGTTGACACACAAAACCAGCTAGTACAGTACTTTGGGTTACTGAAGATATTACCTGTCCTTTTATGGCTGGATGTCAAGAATCTCAGTATTATATATTATTATCAAGAAGAATGTCACTGGAGGCTTGCTCCAGACACTCTCTGTCATAATGAATTATCAAGAAGTCCTAAGCAAGGATGTTTTGTCTCTTCCCCCTTACCCCACTCTTTCCACTGAAAACAATGGATGCCTAAGACAGGTACTTCCCCAGTCTCTCAACACAGGGACTTATATGTACTGTGTTGGTCAGTTGTGACATGTGTAGTGTAGACTTTTCCCAAAAGCTCATGCTATCCTAGAACAGCCCAGCTGTTACAAAGGCAAATTTATTAGGTGAATCCCATTTATTATCTGCTTAGCAGTAAATGATAAGCTTCAAGGAGTTTTCAGAAATAAATACAAAACATACAGTGTTTATAGTT
This sequence comes from Tokudaia tokunoshimensis, assembly GCA_036184795.1. NCBI lineage: Eukaryota > Metazoa > Chordata > Mammalia > Rodentia > Muridae > Tokudaia > Tokudaia tokunoshimensis. The sequence continues at coordinate 24,840,606 of BTHU01000022.1, forward strand.
AAGAGATATTTAAGAGATAGATACACCAACCTTCTGTTCCAGCAAGTGGCAAATTGCTACAGCGAGGACAGCACTTTGGTGGGCTTTTTGATCAACTAGATGTATGATAAAGTAAGGTACCAATCCTGGTCTGGGTGAATCACAGAGAAGGCATGTGGATTTGGGCACAAGGCCATCCCATCATTTGCAGACAAATGGCCTATGAGAGACAGCTCTTGGCTGACCTTTGAACCTAAGTGCTAACTAAATACTTGACATCATGCTACCAACTTACCATGTGTTCTGGGTTTCCCACCATCAACCGGGTTCTGTCTGACCCACCGAGCCATACAGTTATACATTCACAAGTCATCAGCAAATGGAAGTGATATATATATATATATATATATATATATATATATATATATACACAAATATCCATTTTTTCTTTTCTACTCCTTTACCATGTGATATAACTTTGAGTTAATATCAGTAAGTAGCAGTATGTATGTATATATATGTATATATATATATATATATATATATATCATTGAGCCTCATCAAGTCATTAAGGCAAAAGCAAATTACTTAATAAATGGCCCACATCTGATGTTTCTTTCTCTTCCTATGTGGCTTTCTGTCCTAAAGCATGTACTGATGACAGTGGGGTATGCTCTGTAATGTGTTTACTATAAACCAGAAAACTGAGGCTGAACCTACATGTACATGTACATGTTATGCCAGCATCAGTCAAAAGTAGACAACTACAACATTATAGTTGCAGTTGTCTTTCTGCAACATTTGTTAAAAATGAACTATGAGAGGACATCTATCCAATGAGCAGAGCTTCCAGCAGCGTACAGGTTATACATTTTGCTTGGAATAGAGAAAGCTAGTTGTGGGAGAGGGAACTGGGAAAGAGCATGAATGAAAAATTAATGAAAAAGATATCTGGGGAAGAGGTATGTGGGTAGACCTCTCCATATGGAAAAGGATACGAAGACAATTGTTACTTAAGTGAATGCTTGCAAACCTTGACCACAGCAGAGGATGGTTACAATAACAAAGTATACAGGAAGACCTATTATATGGGTAGTAGCTAACTTCTCCTCATTGTTGTCCAATGGGCTTATGGACAATATGAACAGTCAGCACAGGAATGGAGGGTGTGCACTGGCTTCGTGACGTACATTTCCACTCACCAAAGTTGGCTTGGCCATGACTATTAATTAGTATCAAGTTCATCAGAAGCAAAGACCAGCACTGAGGCCACAATACGGCACCTTTTTCTAATAGTGACCAGCCAGCGACCTGATGACAAATTGACTCCATTGTGTAAACAGTAGCATTTTCTCCCCAGTGGAATAGATATTTATTCTGTATATGGATTTGTCTTTCCTGTACATAATGTTGTCAAAATTACTATTGGCAGAATTATTTACAGAATGCTCTACCATATCTGGCAAAGGAACTCACTTCGCAGCTAAAGAAAAAAAAATATGGCAATGGCCTCATGCTGTGGCATTTATGGGTCTTCCTTGAAGTTGTCTTGATAGTAAGATATGATGCCACCATCTTGGAGATGAAGTTATAGTTTAGATGTCAGTGACTGTAGGGATGGGATAAAGTTCTCCAGTGACTACATGTACTCTAAATCAAAATCTAACATAGAGAACTATCCCCTCTATCAAAGCCTGGATTCATGTGTCCTAGAGTCAATAGACATAGATTGGAGTGACATCACCTGCCAACATGCATAGCAACTCACTAGCCATATGTCTGTTCATTTTTGCCATTACCTTACACGTTTCTTTCTTAGAAATCTTTGTTCTAGGCAATAGGTAGAAACACAGGCTGCTGTCTCATCAAATTGGAAGCTAAAACTTGCTCCTGACTACTCTGTGATCCTGATTCCCTTAAATTAACAGGTGAAGAATGGAATTAAAATATTAGCATGGGTGATTGATCCAGATTGCCACAGGGAAATCAGAGTAATCTTCCACAACAGAGAAGTTCTGTCTGAATGTGAAATACCCCCTCAAGTCTAATGTACTTAAGCATTTGGTCCCCAGTTCTTTGGGAAGGTTGTGGAACCCCTAGGAGGTGGAGCCTCCTTCAGGAAGAAAGGTACAAAAGACAAGTCTTAAGTGTTGACAGCAGAGCTTCACTTCCCATCTCCTCGCTTCCTCCTTCCAGAACTCAAGTGCAATGTGACCAGCCTCTTCAAGCTCACTCCATCTGTGTTCAATACTATATGCTCTATCAGAACATTTAAACCCAATTGATCATTTCTTCCCTTAAATTGCTTCTTGTCATGTAATTGATCCTAGAAATGAGAAAAGTAATTATTTCAGGGGTTAAAAAACAATATGCCTATCACTTCTCGGCCTTTTGGCTAAGATCAGATGAAGAACAATATGCCTGTAAAACAGACACTCCTTGGCAGGGAGTGGGTATCTTTTAGTACAACTTCAGGAAAATACCTAAAACTCTGCATCCTTGCTGATGGTCAGGAAATATGTAATGCTTAGTAGGGATGATTAGGTATAAATACTTGCAGTGGGCACATGACCCTTATTAAAGAAAAAAGATTGATATTAAATTTTCCTATTTGGTAAAAATATACATAGATATCTATTTACGTACATATATGCCAAGCAAATATCCATTTTTTCTTTTCTACTCCTTTACCATGTGATACAACTTTGAGTTAATATCAGTATGTAGCAGTCATTAAGTACATATTATCATACGTAGGTTATGGGTTCTCAAAAGAGGAAACATTCCATAGAGGGCTTTTCCTGGTGGAAGAATTAGAGATTATGATTGCACATGGAATACTTATGTCATGTTGGAATGAATTGTGATCTTATCATTGTCTTCATCTGGAAATTAAGCATGACATAGGAGATATAGTTGGGTGTTAGTGTATGTGGAAAATAAAAGCATTGTGTACACTAGTGAGAGCAAATAAGCCTAGCACTGCCTCTGTGGTTCAATGCTGACATCAGACTCCAGGTTCTTTCCAAATGTACTCAATACGTTCCACTCTCCATGACCCTTCCTGCCTTTCTGGCTTTATCCTCAGATAAGGATTTCTGAAGTACCCATGTTCTTAGACTGATCGCTGAGTGGGTTACCTGTCTCTCCAGTATTGTGTCAGCTATTGTGGGACTACTAAGCCCCATTCTAATATTTGAATATATTTAATGTATCTAATATATTTATATATTCTATTAGTTTGTAGAGAATCCTGCCTAATACACTTCTCAAGGAAATGAATTAATGATGCTTAAGTGTGCTTCCATTGGGGTATAAAAACATACTACGTTTTGGAAGGTAGACCTGGTTTTAACACTCTGGGATTAAATTTTTTATTATTTTAGTGATTTTGAGCAAGTCATTGCTTCTTTCCTGAAGCATGTTCTTTATACCTTCTAGGAGTTAGGTTTTTTTTAACCCAAAGAGCAGTATAACTTTCATATGCTATAGTAGGACAGGAAATTTGACTTCAGAAATTCTGTTCTCCTTTCTTCTGTCCGTAAGGTTATTGGAATAGAAAATTACTGTAATGATTCAGTATCTGTCAATTAATTTTGTCTGCAGATCATATTGGATGTATTACTAGGCAACCACTCTAAAGCACCCTAACTCACCACCAGAATGAGCAAGGGAAGGATGCCCTCCTGTTAGAACCTGCCATTTCCCTTTCAAAGGGACACATCACCAAGTCAAGTATGAAACTAATTCATGAATACACTGCTAAATGTAGTTTTGCATTTCTTTGAATCTTCTTCCTGTTTCAGAGTATTAAAATTGAACATTTCTTGAGACACTGAGCACCTTGGGAAAGATTAAAGCCATAATAGCAGAAGAAGTAAATGGCCTAACAACTGTGCACATATTCTCCCCAGGGCATTCACGGTCAATCTTGGAATAAAAAAATGTGTGTAAATTTCATTACTCATTAAAAAAACTTACATTTAAAATTACTTACTAAAATACAAAGAACATATTAAAATAAAACTATATAAGTAAAAATTAAGAAACAAAACATTTCCAGACAAATTGTTGTTATAAGATATATCCTAGTAAGCATTGCCAAAACCTCATGAAGTTGTCATTGATAACTTCAAGATCCAGAATGTTCTCCTAGAGGTCCATATGCTGCAGGTTTGTTCTCCAGCCTGAGACATTGTTGGAAAGTAGTAGATCCTTAATAGGTAACTGTTTTGTTTTGTTTTGCTTTGCTTGTTTGTTTTGTTTTTGTTCTTGCCCTCAGTTGGGCAGGTGTACTCTCACACATATTCCTTGATCTGATTAAGCCCAAAAGCAACAGAGTTATGAAACATGGGCTAATATCTTCCTAACTATGAACCAAAGTGAACCTTTCCTCCTATAATTTGATTATCTCAGGTATTTTGTTGTTACAGTATGGAAAGCTATCACAGTCAATGAATCCTTTTTGCCTCATTTTTTTTCATATTGAATTGGATTCATTTCAGAAAAATCGACTATACTTTGTAGATGAGGTCAATATCATTCTGTCATGTAAATAAACTTGGTTTTGAAGATCAGCAGCTGTCTTTTCTTTGATTGTTTTGTAAAGACAATTTCACAGACTACTTCATCAAAATTAGCCTGATGTTCTTTAAATATAAAAATTATTATTCCATTAATAAATCTATTGAATCAAAGTTTCTATGATTCTATTCATGTAGACACCATTTGTTTTAGGTTGTCTTTTGCTGTCTTTTTTGGTTTTTGTTTGTTTGTTTGGTTGGCTTGTTGGTTGATTTTTGTTTCTGTTTTTTGGGGGGACGGTTATTGGCTTAATTTGCTTTATTTTGGTTTGGAGGGCTGGAGGTCAATGTATATATTCAATAAGCATCTCTGATAGTCTATAGCTAAAGTCTGAAAATAGTTTTGCTGCAACTTTAAAAGTTTTTATGTAGAGTTTTCTAATGTGTGACCAAAGCGTCAACCTTACAATGGTCTGAAACCTCATATCCTTAACTAAAATGCATTCCCAATGTGAATCGACAATTTGAGGGAAAGATACTTTTGCTACATTTGGTTGTTTTGTCTATTGGAGGTTTAAAGTGATACAACCCTAAGGGGTATTAAACCATGTGTCTCTGTGATTGTCATCATGTTCAGTTAATAAGAAATAATAACAGTCATGCCACCCTGGGAAGAGAAATTATTATGGTGACCAATTTCTACTTGACAGCAGGGTAGCAGTCCCTCCTGAGATTATTTCCTGAGGAAACATAATCCAATGTGCAGTGTGACGTGAGGTTTTAAAAGCAATAATTATAGGACCACACATAGTAAGTCAACTGGATCCAAAGTATACTTTCCCTTCATTTCTGATGACAGAATGCGTACAATATGCAGTGAACTAATTTCCATTTTTTTTCTTGTTTGTTTCACTTTATACTTTCAGTTGTATGATTCTATTCTCTTTGCTATTGGGAAGATAATTTCGGAGAAATAGAAGGATTGAAAAGAAGGTGGGAACACAATAAACATGCCATTTGTCTCAGAGAAAAAAAATGTTTTCAGGATCCAAGAGCCCATTAAGGACTCAACAGAGCCACTGACTACAAGAAGTTAAATTCTCCTCCCGTTTGGGTGGCATTAGATACTGACCTGCCAAGAAGACAAATACTACATGCATTTACCATCATAAGGGTCAGTGCATGCCCTGCGCTAAAACAATTCAGGAACTGTCAGATATGCCCTGTGTTTTGTGCTACATCTGTAGGATCTTCTAGACATATGAAGAAGAGCCTGTCTCTTTGGGTAGCACAAATGTGCTGAGGCTGGGGACCAACGGTGCCAGAACTTTTGTGTCCTTATAAATCATATCCCAACTCTTGCTGGAACAAGAAGAAAGATTTTTTTGTTGTAGTTTTTCACATGGTTGTCAATCACAGCATGCCCTCTGGAATAGAGTAATAATAGAGGCGACTTATCAGCCACTCGCTGTTCTCTGAGAAAGTTTTGGGGTGGTTTATTATGGAGTGGAGGGGTTTCACAGGACTTCTCTCTTATAATTAAAATAATAAGGGATCAGCATTATTTATCACAGCTCTCTGGGTAGAAATTACCATCACTCCCAGAAAGCACACTGGAGTAAGAGGGTAGAGAATAAATTATATACTCCACATGAGAGTGATATCTAATTGTTTTATGTCCTGATGTAGCCCAAATAAAAATCATTTTATTGACACCAATGGAGCTGGCACCACCCTTGCGTGCATCCCTGTTATCTTGAAACTGTGGATTCAGTGTAGGCATGGGTCAAGGGAAAGCTAAAGAGGGAAGCTCCCTTAGACTAGAGTAACCAGCTTGAGAGGCAATGTCGGACAGAAACAAGCTCAAAAACTACTCACATCCCCATACTGTGAATAACGTTGAAAATCTAAATGTTTCTCCTTTTATTTCTGCTCCTTTCTTTCACCTTCTCCAAGGCAATGCAAAGTTGTCTTCAACATGCATAAGTTGAGGCAGTCTAGTGTATAAAATAGTATTTTACCTCCAGTTTGAAGATAGCCTAGTGTGTCTTTAAGATACAGTCATTCAAGCCCACACATGTTGGACCATGAACTCCATCTGTGGAGAAAATGAACTAAAAACATTCATATGCTTAGAAATCTTTTTTTAACAGGAAATATTGGAAAGGCAGGTGCAACGTTTATAGATTTGATCCACAATTTCTTAGAGATTGTTGAATGTTCTAATTGCTTCATATTTTAGGGAAAATGTATTTATTATAGAATAATGAAATAGTTTATTTGATGGACAAAAAGCATCTGCTAAGAATAATCTCAAATACATTTCATAATGTTTATGATTATGCACAAAGGACAGCATTTTTATATACCATTCTATTTTGCAGAGAAAGTGCCAGTAAACCATTCTATATACTTATTTTTCTAACATTCACTCTTTAGTATATCCAAAAATAATCCAGAGGATTTTTAGGAATCCCAAAAGCCTATGATCAGTTCACTGTCAGACTAAAAATTTCTTACTTTCATATATAGTAGAAAGGTTTGGAGAACACATTTTGGGATCGTTTCTTCTAATTCTATTCTTGGACATTTTTAGTAATAGACAGGGAATCTGTATGGCTCTTAATCCATTTCTCTGTCTCCCTAATAATTATATATGAATTTCCCAAAATTGTGAATTTTGTACTCACTACTTATTATTATTATTATTATTATTATTATTATTATTATTATTATGCATTTTAAGTACAAGTATCCCTGGGAACCATTTGCTGAGAAGTTAATGGTTAAAAGTCCCTGTTCACTTTGCATGTAAATACAAGAAGCCAGATCACTGCATGGCAATAAGGACATATAATCAGGTAATTTGGCAGACTTCCTGAGTAAGCAATTATATCTTTTAAAGATTCATTTGATTTTTAATTATAGCACGTGTATGTGCCTGTGCAAGGGTCTTCTATGTGCATGCAGGTGTGTATGGAGGACAAAAGAAGGTGTGGATGCCCTAGAGCTGAAGTTACAGGTGGTTATAAGCCATCTGACATGAGTACTGGAAATTGAACTCCCATCCTCTGGAAGAACAGCGAGTCTTAAGAGCTTAGCCATCATCTTTCCAACCCAAAGTGATAGCCCAGGCTTGCCTCCTTGTGATCCTTCTGCTTCTACCTGTTCAGCATAGTTACCATTGTGTAGCACAATGACTCACAAATTACACTGAACGGATAAGTGTCTTCGTTTCTTTTCTTGCTGCTATGAAAAGATGGTATGATTAAAAGAACTGAGGGGAGAGAGGGTTCATTGAGCTCACAGTTCCACATGCCAGGGCATTGTGGTGGGGAAGTCACAGTGGCAGGAACTTGGTGGTGTGGGTCCCTCTAGGTTAACAGTCAGCAATGAATACAAACATGGTATTGCTCAGCTCTGTTTCTCCACTTAAGCAATCTTGGTTCAGCTCATATTGAGACAGGTCTTTCCACATCAAATAATGTAGCTAAGCAGCTCCCCTACCAAGCAAGCTCAGAGACCCATCTATCTAGATTCTAGATTTTGTCATGTTGATAAATACACTGACCATTAGAATAGGCTACGTGTTATATATTGATCATGACACTAACAATATTTGGGGAACTGGTTTTTTAGATAACTTGCTAAGATGTTTCTCTCAGAAGCATCCCCATTTTCAGTTTAATATTGTAAAAGTCCAAGTGGCATTGACATAGTACTATTTCACAACAAATACTTCATTGATATCCAACAATAGATATTCTGATAATGGTTTGTTGTAGTGACTCAATACACAACCACTAAAATCATTTCAAAATACTTAGGTTGAAAATGGACTGCATGGGCTGGAGAGATGGCTCAGCAGTTAAGAGCACTAACTGCTCTTCTGAAGGTCCTGAGTTCAAATCCCAGCAACCACATGGTGGCCCACAACCATCTGTAATGAGGTCTGACACCCTCTTCTGGAGTGTCTGAAGACAGCTACAGTGTACTTACATGTAGTTAATTAATTAATTAATTAATTAGTTAATTAAAGAAAATGGACTGCAACTGTGTAAACAAAGTGGGAGACATAACTATGAAGGGTAAAGATGGAGATGGTAAAGACAAAGCATGGAGATATGTGTGGACTCTGCACCACACTCTGTATGACTAAAGGCCAAACTGAACCAGTGTTGGAGAAAATAGTCAACTAGGAACTCCTATGTACTTACAATGCTTTCTTCTCAGTTCTTAGTCTACAGCTCTTCCTGGGATCACTGTGGAGTTCTATCCTGGCAAAACCTCAGTGAGCTGCAAATAGCTGTGAAAGGCATCTTCTACTCTCAAACTTCCGAGCACCAGTGTGCCGCAACTCATCACACTTTAGAGAGTAGATGGCGGACCCCTGTGATCTTGGGCCTGATGTAGCTGTGGTCACTGCCCATGTGTGATGCAGATAGAGAAAAGTGATTGCCTAACTATAGCCAGTTGGGGAAAAGACCTAATTTCAAATTTTAAAGCCTAGTTTCTACCAAATGAGCATCAATTTCTCACCATTGTAAAATTGAGAAGCCACAACCAAAGCCATTGCAAAATGGAATCTTCTATATCATAATTAAAAGTATTCACGAGCACAGAGTGTTAATGGTATTTCCTCAGCATATGTAGAAGCCAAGCATCTTCTGACATATATGCATAGGTTCTCCGTCAAATGCAAGTTTTAGTTGAGGTTCCGTTTTGTTTTTCTCTTTGGCTTTTGCACTTAGCTATCCTTTGTGCAGTTTTGAGATGTCCAATAAGTCACTCCTTTCTTTCAACTATAGTGATTTCATGTCTCATAAACTCAAAGTAGTTTCTCTCAACAAACATGTGAGTACCAGCGATAGCTTTTTATCAGGACATAACAAACTACCACATGGTGAGCTGAAGGAGCAGAATTTGTCTCCTATATTCCTCAGGGTCAGCTACCAGGCTAGCACAAGTTTTTCTCCTGTGTTCCTCAGGGTCAGCCACCAGGCCAGCATAAGCTGGACTTCTACAGACATCAAGATGGTGCTGCCTAGTGAAGAATCGAGAAATTTCTTCCTAGGAGGTAGAACCAAATTATTCTACAAGACATTAAATACGTAAGGCAGGAAACTCAATACAATATCTTGAGTTGCATGCCACAAAAGAACGGGTAGAGTGCCATTAACTATGGATACAGAACATGCTTCTGCAGCTCATGGGAGGGGCGGTGTTGTAGTTTGAATGTGAAATGTTCCCATAGGCTTTTGTGTTTTCACATTTGGTCCCCAACTGTTAGCTCTGTTTGAGTAGATTGTAGAACCTTGAGGATATGAAGCCTCCCTGGAGGAAGCGAGTCACTGATGACCTTGAGCTTTTTTAGTTGGGTTCCACTTCCTGCTCACTCTGTATCTTGGGTATGAGAGCAACGTGTCCCGCAAGTCCCCTCTGCTTCTGTAGGTGGTCTCCTTCACCCCACCGCTGTTGCTTGGGTCTTCGCCGCCCACAATGTACTGTACACCACTGGGATTGTAAGCCCAAATAAACCTTTTCTCTCTTAGGCTATGTAGGGTACTTCATCACAGCAACAGGAAAAGTAGCTAAAAGACAGTCAAAATTCTAGCCACAGGCATAAATAATGCCACATTTGGCATTACCGGGGAATTATTTTATTAAAGACATTAACTTGGCAAAGGGCTGCTATCTTATTAAGGACTGATTTGTTAGTTGCTCCCTTTTACACATTCTAGTCTGTGGTATGTTTGCGTTCCCTCACAGGTGAGTATTCTTGCTCAGGTATATCTCCAGGGTAACTTCTGGAAATGTGGCAGATGTTGCAGTAATTAAGGGTACACTCGAACTCAAATGCATTTTGCTTCGTTTCAGTTCAACCTTATACACAATTGTGTTAATATTTATATAATAGCCTGTTTAATTTTAAAACATGCCAAAATTGTTAGCCCCATGGGTACACTCCTTGAACAGGTATTTATCAGCTTTTCTCAAGCAAATGAACTCGGGGGAAAAAAAAAGAGCTGATGAGATAACCGCATTTTCTGAGACTTTATGACTGATTAGAGATGCTCTTGGGATTATAAATAAACTCTTATTATGTACCTGTATTCCCATCATCACCATAAAGGCATTGAGTACTGTCATACAAATTTGGTTCATAAATATAATTTAAACAGTACTGAGACAGTGATACAAAACTCCCAGTTAATTTTCCCACTAGAATTTCCTGAGGAAAATTAGGAAATATCACCTCCCTTTTGTCCAAGACAAATTTACTGAATTTCTAGAGCAAAAGGCACATCGATACTTAAGGTTCCCTGCTGCCAATTTTTACAAGTTATGCTCCTATGTGGGGCAAATATATTCTAGGATCAACAGAAGGAATTTTTTCCTCTTCTTCCAAATTGATATCTTCTGAGTACAGAAGACTACAGCTCCGCACCAGATGCATACTGTAGCATCATTGAGGGTAATAACCTACCTCTTCATGTGCTTATAACACACATTTTTCACAATGAATGCCTACTTTAAAACCCAGAAAAACTCATCTCTCTGCTAATAGAACTTTAATCTAACTCCTTGCTGGGAATGACTGGCACAGATCAATATTCTTGGAAGCCACCATGTCCTCTGTTATTACATGATAATGAACAAAGGCTTTCTTGTTGGGCAAGCACTGGCGCTTCCAAATTCAAGTCAGGGCAGAGCTAACCAGCGCTTTCTCATCTCATAGTTATCCTCTTGGCCTCATTGTCCTCCCCACGTTAACATTCTTTTGTAGATAATTGTACTTTTTTTCATTTCTTACATTTCTATGCTTTTCCATCACTTATTTTAAATCATCACTAAAGCATTATCAAATATTTTGGTATATATGAGTCGAGTCACTGGCATTAGACATTGAGTAATCTGGTAAAGAAATTATTGCATGAGATATAAACATAAACATCTTCCAGACATATCTTGCAAACTTTATTACTCTGTCTTGGGCCATTTAATTTGTTGTAGGGTAGGCAAACCGTAAACAACAAAAATGTATTGTCTATAGTCCTGAAGTCAAAGAAACGTGCCCTAGAAGATTTCTTTTTTTTTAATTAGATATATTTTTTATTTGCATTTCAAATGTTGTCCCCTTTCCTGGTTCCCCCTCCCCCGAAAATCCCATAACCCATCTCTCCTTCCCAATCAACCCTCCCTCGCTTCCCTGTCCTGGTATTCCTCTACACTATGGCATAAGTCTTTCCAGGAACAAGGGCCTCTCCTCCCTTTGGTGTCTAACAAGACCATCCTCTGCTGCCCATGAGTCTGGAGCCATGGGTAACTCCATGTGTACTCTTTGGTTGATGCTTTTGACCCTGGGAACTCTGGGAGTTCTGGGTGACTCATATTGTTGTTTCTCCTGTTGTGCTGCAAACCCCTTCAGCTCCTTGGGTCCTTTCTCTAGCTCCCCGATTGTGCTCAGTTCAATGGCTGGCTGAGAGTGTCCCCCTCAGTATTTGTCATGCACTAGCAGAACCTCCCAGGTGATAGCTAAATCCAGCTCCGGTAAGCCAGCACTTATGGGCCTCCACAATAGTGTTTGGGTTTTGTAACTGTCTATGGGATAGAAAGCTTGCTTCCTGAATCTGTGACGATAAAGTCCAACTGCATCCTCATAGGGTAGAGAGGCAAAGTGGCTGTCTGTGACCTCTTTTTGTAAGGGCACTAATACCACTCATAAATGTTCTACCGTATCTTAGCCATGTGCCAACACTCCCACACCTTAACACCATGATGTTGGTGATTGGGTTTCAACATATCAATTTCCCATTATCAATTTATCCCATTCTGTCTTAGTGATGATATACTTGTCTGTGGTATTTTTATTGTAGATAACACCTGATCTCTTCTCATCCTATCTCATCTCCTTTCTTGAAACACTTCTATTTTGCTCCTGTGTCCTCTATTCAAGGAAATATCTATCGAGCATTGGCCTTTCATCTGTTCCAAGCCTTCTGAGAGATCGTGTTGCTTAGAGCTTGCAAAGTCCTCTCCCATGTGTAGCTCTCCATCATTACGGTTTATCTCATGACCACCTTGTAATACCTTCCTCCTATTCTTCTAAGGTCCCTTATCAATAAACCTGCTTCTCTAGGAAAATACCTGCACCTAGCTGCCTTTAGAAGAAAGACTGAATGTCCAGATCTCAATCTACTTATTTTACATAGTGAGCTGATAAAAGATGTGATGGGGGAGGTGCCATTCTGTCTATTTTTCAAGTTTGTATAAAGTTGTAAAAGCCACCTACATGTTATTTGAGGCTTTAAAAAGCTTTTACGTATGTTATTCATTGAATTTTTTAAATAGATTTACCTTGTTAAATCTTGAGTGATTGACGTTACCCAACTCTTTAGTAGAATTACCGCTGGAATCCAAATGCAGCTCAGAACACCAAAGCTTAGACTCAAGCAGACTGCAGGCTGTCAACTCATATCTCATGGGCAGAATGGCGGACGACCTTGGATTGAGTAATATCTTCATTTTAAAGATAGGGACAATGACTAAAGCAAAGTTAAATGTCTTCATTCAAGTGTGTGCGCATACTTACTAGCCTGTAAATTCACCAGGAAAATATTTGAATGAACATCTGTGGGCTCCTTTGCCCTCTTCATGTGTAGGTAAGATACATGGCTTTCAGAGTGGTCCCAGAATGTAGTCAATGTGTTGCACAATGACCTGACCTCTTATTGTCATGCATGGCAGACCTGTGTGGCACGATCTTAGTTTTCTGAAAGGTATTTTACTGTTTTGTAACTCAAATGCAGACACCCTTAAATCAGCTTAAACATGTCAAATAAGACAGTTAAAAACCTCCTTTCTCCAAAATGTTTGTTAACTTTCAAACACTGAAACACCTATGATGAACAATGTAAAAAGAAGAAAGTGTTGTTTTGGCTCAAATTTGAGAAGTTTCCATCTATAAGCAACTGGCACGACTGACGCCTATTGGGGTTTGTGGCAGGGCAGTAAATGATGGTGAAATCATGTGGCAGAGGAAAATGGTTTACCCGTGGCATCCAGGAAGCAGAGAGAAATAAATGCGGAGCTGAAGTCCTGAGTGGATGCATATTATTGACATGAGCATAGCCATGTCAAAGATTCCAATGCCTCAGACCCCTAAGGATAGCATAGCTTTCCCCAGGTTGACCTCAAGAGAATGGGAAACCTTCCTGTGGTCTAGGTATATGATATTATTATTATTGGCCTTTGACTAAAGCCACTGTGTGTAGAAAGCATCACCACAGCTTCCTCTTCCTGGAGGACAAGCACCTGCAATGGCTCCCCTACAAAGGCCTCCCACTCATAGCCACTGACCCACCTACTCCTCAATCTAAAATAGATAACAAAGCTACCACTTTGTTCAGCAGCTCATGACAAGCCCACCCCATCAGTGAGCAGTATCTAACAAACACTCTTGTTTTGGGGCTGACAGTGTGTCTCCATAAGAGTGTGCAGCCCACCTGATCCCTGCTTCTCTATGTGTGTGTCTGTCCTTTCTTCATTCTCTCATATCCCAGGCATGTCAAGTCCAAAGCCATGCAGGGCACATCCATATTCCTTCCAAGACTATAACTCCATTGACCTAACTTTGTCCCAATGGAATTTACCTCTTAAAGATTCCATCACCTCTTGAAAATTATAATATCCTTTAACTCAGGGCATTGGAATAACACTTAACCAATAACTACAAGGCAAGAAGGATGTTTGTTTTCTTATTTCACAGTTTTCAAGCTGAGGATCTCTGGGTTGAGTCCATATCCAGGTCTCTAAGGCACGCATAGTATATCTGCTCTTTTTGTTCATGTAGTGACTCCCCGTTGTTTCTCTCTTGCTCTCCTCATTTCTTCCTCCACCTCTGATATAATTTACTGAAACACTAAACTACTTCCAGCTATATGGGCTTTAGCATGAAGTATCTTTTCCCCACCACTCTTCCAGCTAAATTCCTTCATTGGTTTTGATTTCTTAGAAAATCAAGTCATAACACCCAAATTTTTCACTAAGTGCAGCAGATTTCTAATTTTTATTTTGGTAGTACAAATTTATACTATCATGAACACTGAAGATTAAGATGTATAGTCAACTTATATAGGGAAACCACAAGGGTCACCACACTTTCACCAACCAATCAATATGTAATAACATTTTATGTGTCTTTCTGCTTCAAGATATTTAATATACATTGCTGATGCATTAGCAATTAAATTGTAGTTGAAAGTGTTGACACTGAGTTTGCATTACATTCTGAGCTTACCTGCTTAGCCTACACAAAATTGCACTATGTTTTATTAAAATAAAAGCTAACATGGTCCTAGAATTCAACATGAATTCTCCAGGTTTTGAAACTTCTCATGCCACGGCACAGGTCTTCTCCATGTATCCTTCACAATTTTTTTTTGTGGTTAAAACAAATTAAATCAGCTTTTTGTTGTGCAATGCCACAAAAGCAGGGATAGTAGGACACTGTATAGAATGTTCCATATAAAATCCAACAAAGGATTTTCCACAATATCATGAATCCTTGAATTCATATATTCACTCCAATGAGACTCATCCACACTCCATCTCTGCCCTATACTATAACTTAAGTTCCATAATGTTATTCAAAATATTAATTATAACAATTGTCACATCATCATGAACAATGTAATTTACTTTAGGCTGCTTTAAGATCTTTTTTTAAAAAGACGTAATCCATTTTATAATAAAGTGGTCTTGTTGGTGAATATGCACAAAGAAAGAATTTTTGTGTAGTATTGTATTAAGGATAATTCTGGCAACCTCAAATAAAATATTCAGTATAGCTATGCAAATTAATGGTTTAAACCATAGTTTCCTTCAGCTCAAAGGGATGAGTTAGAACCCTGATCCACCAAATCCCTTTCTGTCCAGAATGTATCTCTGACCACCTTGAGGTTCTAAACCAGCAGTTCTGAAGAGTCTTATGATCCTTAGTACTGGAAAGCTCACAGACAGGTAGTTCTTGTCATTATTTTCATCTGAAAATTGCTGTCTTCAGGATGTTTACTTTTAATGTATTTCTTATATACTGAAGAATACAAGCCATCCTACTTAAAAATCAGAAGCAATAAGAGAGACTTTTCATGATTTTCTGTGAGTAATTGACCTACGACCAGTGTGCTGGTCACAGTTAGGGACTTAGCTGGTCTGATTCAGATCAACCCATCTGTCTGTGTTTCTATCCATAGAGATTTCACTCTGCTTCATCACTTACACAACTATCTATCTATCTATCTATCTATCTATCTATCTATCTATCTATCTATCTATCTATCTGGTCTTTCATCTATTCTAATCTGTCTAACCAAAACATCAATAATTCTGTTGTCTTTCATTTATCTATCAAGTATGTATATATTTGTGTAGTATGTATGTATGTATGTATTATGTATGTGTCTGTCTGTCTGAATGACTGCTATTTACCATCTATCTACTGATCTAGTGACCTACCTATCTATCATCTACCGATCATACCTGTTATCTATCCCATCCATTTATTTGTCTATTATACCTTTCATTTATTTTTTGCTTAAAATATTATTCAAGTTTCTTTCCCCCATAATATTCCTTGAAATAATCCATAAACATAAATGTTATAATCCATCAATGTCAATTCCTCACCTTTATTACTTTCAAACTTACAATTATTGCTTAAATTTAAAGAGTGCTTGGTACCCTTGCATGGATTAGTCATTTTATCCCAGAGTATAGTTTTAAAGAGAAACAGGCACACAAATGGTAGCAGAAATTCTCTCCACCACCTAAACAAACTAGTCTAATATCAGCGTGATACTTATCTCTGCGGGAGATAACAGCTTTGGAAGTGAAATTTCCCAGAAATGAAGACAAGGGAATGGATAAAAAGTACATTAGAGGGTATCTTATCTACATGAACCCAGAGTCTTATGCCAAGATGTATGTCTGGAGTAATTATAATTTCTGTTCAAAGCCTTCTTAATTGGCATTGCTCAAATCTAGATAATTGACTGGGAGTGTGACCCTGCTTACACTGGTGGGTTTGTTCTCCAGAGAAGAGCACTGATAACAGGCTTCTTTGTCATCAAAGGGTGAAGAAATGTGACAATCTGGGAACTGGTTTTAGAGCCCCATCTGCTAAACCAGAGAGAAATCAAGGTTTTACAGTTCTATAAATATTTTAGTATATCCCATCATTTATGAACTGTGGCAGCTATCATAAAACGTCCCTGACTTTTGTTACAACTGCATATAAGACCAGAAAATTGCATCTCGTGGTAAGCCATAAAAACCTAAGTAAAAGCACCGTTCCTTTCAGTATATTCTAAAAATATACAACCTCCCTGTCAGTCCACAGCAGAGTAGTTACCATCCCAAGAAGTCTCAGTCTCTCTCTCTCTCTCTCTCTCTCTCTCCCTCTCTCTCTCTCATCTCTGGTCTTTTCAAGGCCTTTTGTATTTCAGTATCTTTGTATGTTCCAAAATAGTGGACATCACCACATAGCAGCCAAAATAGATTTCACTATGTTCCAACACACTGTCAACAGGGGACATTTGGAGGATGGTAGGTACTGCTGCCGTATAAGCAACCTTCATTTTTTGATCCAACGTCTAATGGTTCATGATGTGCATCTTGTTTTGTCTCTAGTGAGCTGTTTTACTATTATGATTAAAAACTAGTTTAATTAAGGGGTAGCTTGCAGATTTACGAGGGAGCCATTCCTAAGGAACTATATAGAAAGACAGATACAAAGCTGAGACTGACATTAGGCTTGGAATGGAATTTGAGGATTATTGTGTCTCACTTCGTATATTCACTCCCTGTTTGGTTTCTTTGTTTTTAAACATTGAATGATGCTTTCAATCTGTGTTTTCATCCTTTTAATGGCTACAGCAACAGGCAACAACCGTGAGGTCAAACATGATTCAGTGGGGACAAACTGTTCACATTAGCACCATTTGAACACAATGTAGAATGCTTCTCTTCTCAGCCTGTGATGAATGGATAGGCTACAAAGATAGCAAACAACAGAACCCAGGACTTAAAAGTTATTTGTAGAAACCTGGATGTATGTGCAGTTAGACTCTCAGTGTAGTCTGCTATGTACAACGTTATGTTTTGTTTTTTTTTTTTTTTTTAGAATTGGGCAAGCTCTTTGTCTCTTTTCTCCCTCTGTTTCTTTCCACCTCTCCTCTTTTGTTGATGGAATCCAGTGCTTAGCTTACACTAAGCTTGAGCTCTTCTGAGTTACATCTCCAGCTCACTCTTGGTTTCTTACAGACAGACCAGTGTGTGATTCTCAACGCCCAAATTCCACTCGGGTGTATGTCATCAAAATCAAATGCTTCTCAGCTTGTGTTTCGATGTGATTTCCAATCCCCTAAAATCTGCCTTTCTATTTCTATTTTGTACCCTATAAACAAGCCTTTCTTCCTCACAGGGAGTAAAGTTCTCCTAATACTTGAAATGGGAATGTGGGCATGAGACAATCTGAAGCAGATTTATAGCTTATGAATGTGGTTTAAGTACACCCTCGTTCATGATGGATTGCTTGTGTGCTCCTTTTCCCAGACAGAAGCAGTGTAAATAAAGTCGCACCCTGGATTTTCTTCCTGTACTCTAGAAAGTGAGTATTTGACCTGAGAAAACCCTTTCAGACCCAGACAAACTAAGGGGTGGGTAAAGGCTTAGCAACCTGGGGAAATGAGGGACCAGGAAGGCACCTGCAGAGAGCTGATGGTGCTGCCAAAGTTGGTGGCTCCTGCCAACAGAAAACCTCTGACTCCTGAATACTTCCTGCCAATGAACAGGAGGCCATGCAAATTTCTCATAAAGTGTGGTGGCTTGGAATAGCTGACCCAAAGTTTTCAGGATACCCTAACCTGTTAAACTACATTCACAGGCTATAGAGCAGAAACACGCTGAACCACAAAATTAGAACTTATCTTGACTAGGAAGTCCAAAATAAATTATAATATTATAAATCAGTCCTGGAAAACTTGCCTCTTGCTATGTAGTAAAAGTTTATTCATTCTCTCGAGCTCTTAATTTTCTTTTCTGCCAAATGGCAAGACCACATGCTTAAAATTCTTTGTATATACCATCTGGGCCTGCCCATAGTAGTCAAATCAAAATATATAAAGCAATGGAATTTTTAGCCTAGAACCTAAAACAGGGAAAGAATTCAATAAATCACAGTTTTAGTTATCATTATACATAACAATGTGTTTTACATAGCACATAAGAAGCACTCAATGGATTTTGCCTGAATTGAATTGAACATACATATATATATATTATAAAGAATTTCCTTCTACCCATTGCAAACAAAACATTGAGGAAATTTCTGCTGTATTAGAGTAAGGGTGAAATGTATGAATGTTAACTCATGTCAGGTACAGTACTGTATACTCAATGGCGTTTGCTTTACAAACTTTTTATACAGATGTTCTTATTTTGACACTCCCCCACCCCCTTACTGGTAAAGACCTTTGATTTTTCAAGATCTAAATTAACTTATTTGTAACTACAAATGTAATAAAATTCCAACTCAGCATTTGGGCCCACTATAACAAATTCTGAAAGCAAACAACAAAAGACAGAAGAAGAAGAAAAAGAAGAAGAAGAAGAAGAAGAAGAAGAAGAAGAAGAAGAAGAAGAAGAAGAAGAAGAAGAAGAAAAGAAAACGCATCCTACTGAAGAAATGCATCAGTAGGCTGCATTGTGTCAATATTCTGTCACAATAGGAAAAAACAGTATGGATGGAGAGGGAATAAAGGGGTAGTCAGAACACTTTTGTTTAAACATTCCAAAATACTTCATAAAGGCTTTTGATGCATGTATATAATAATATGTCCAGTCATAAGCTAATGTCTATAGAGCCCTTTCTGTCTCCCTTGAAACCTAGTGGGGACCATGCGTAACTACTTTAGAAGTAGCTATAGGGTACTTCTATGCTACAGAAGAGAATTTTCATCTGCCCCACTCAAGTTAACAGAAAGGTAATCTGGGGACTTTCTCCTGGTACCTTGAAGAAGTCAAAAGCACACCATCTCAAAGCTTGTAAAATGGGTTCATTAATTATTTCAAGATGAATTCATTTAAGGAAACCATAACTTCAGAAGTGGCCATTGCTGCTGTTTTCTCCTGTACAGAGCAAACCAAAGGCTCTTGCAGAGTGAATTTCATCACATACCAAGAATGCAAAATGCCCGTGGTCACCAGGCCCTAGTCATGTCCCTAGCCCTAAACTGGGGCTTCGGAACCTGAATAGACAAATTCCAACATTGTCTTCTAATTTTGCATGCTTCTAAATTACTCTTACCACAGCCTTTAAGAGTCACGAGCTCAGTCCAAGTAGCCACTGTTCTCTCATTTCCTCCGGGATTTCTTGTGCTCTTTAATATTTAAAGGAATCACACTCTACACAATTCTTCAGACCACCCACTTAGAACGGTCCCTATATACATTCAAAATGAAAAAACTCATCTATTTCCTCTTCTTCATCAACTCTTGTAATGAATTGGCTTCACATACCCAGCCAATGAGCCACAGAACTCATTGACAGAGAGGGTCTCCCCGCTCTATAACTCCCTCGAGTCTGAAGAGGAGAGCATTACCAGAGACCTTCCTTGGCTGTGCCTTGTGCTGATTCACCAGGGGACACAAGCAAAAGCTAAGCGTAGAAAGTATCAGTAAACATAAAATTTAAGACAGTGTTTCTCAACCATCCTAATGCTGTGATCCTTTAATACAGTCCTCATGTTATAGTGACCCCGAACCACAAAATTATTTACAGTACTACTTCATAACTGTAATTTTGCTACTCTAATAAGCTGTAATATAAATATTTGAAATGCAGTATATCTAATGGGTGGCCCCTGTGAAAGAGTTGGTTCATCCCCGCAAAGGGATTTCAACCCAATGGTTGAGAAAACATGTATGGGGTGTTCCTACTTTTAGAGGCATTGCTAGGTACCATTTACTCTTCAAGAGATTGTATTATGTGGTAGGAAAATGAGCAGAGGCTTTCTGACAGCTGTTAGACTCATAGCTCTACCATTCCATAAGGGATTTCCCTAAAGGAAATGATCTTGACTGGACCATGCATATTCACAGATTCTGAAGGAAAAGGCTTCTTAAAATGACAGGCAGAGACACGTGAGAGTTTGTATAATCCCGGAATACAGACTCGGTGAGCGCCTTAGCTCTTGTGACCATGG
The DNA here is from genome assembly GCA_036184795.1 of Tokudaia tokunoshimensis. NCBI lineage: Eukaryota > Metazoa > Chordata > Mammalia > Rodentia > Muridae > Tokudaia > Tokudaia tokunoshimensis. The sequence goes on from BTHU01000022.1 coordinate 24,861,373, forward strand.
AGAACCTGGCTCCATCCTCATATAACACAAGGCAGAGCTGACTCTAGTGAAGACACTGCATCTGGTAGAATCAAACATCAAACAGACATAAATGAAAGTGAGAACCTCTAAAGACTGACTGACAGGAGGAGTCAGAGGGAAATCTGAGGCGACCCCGCTGGCTTTCCGGAGCTCTCGTTCACTCCTGTGGTCGGCTCTGCCTGAAAAATTTGAAGTCTTGACAAGACCCCAGTCTTGGGATAAAGAGTCTCCAGCTCCTTGTCTGAGCATCCCGAAGTGTATCAGCCCACCTCTGTCTCTCCAGTTAAGAGAGAATGGAGGCCTGATAGAATAACCGTGGATGGTGGCGATTCATTTCCGAAGCAGGAAGTTGGAGGGGGAGGAAGCACGGGGCTGATATGCGTTATGGTAACTGAATCCAAGTCTGTGTTTAATCAAAGGGCATGAGGGAGTCACAACAGGGAGGGCAGGGTCCCCGAGTCGGTAATCAGCAGCAGAAGGCCACATCAAATGCTGCTCCTGTGCTTGTACTCCTGCTCGCTGTGTCCCACATACATCTGTAGACAGAGTGAAAGGCACCACGTATGCATTTAAGTCCGTATGCTTTTGAACCACTTGTATCTTACAGTGTTTCATACTTCACAGTTTCGAAGACAGGACAAGATCATACTATTTACTAAAATCAGGGACCTAGGACTCCAAAGGTACTGTGATCTTCCTAGCTCATAATAGAAGGTCACGGGAAACCCTTGGATCTCCTCTCTTCCATATTTGTGGTTTTCCTGGCTTAAGGAGCAACTGCCTTTATGTAAGTTATCACCTTCCTCCATATCACCTTCCTCCATATTTTAAGGGTTCTCTAAGGCAACTTTGAATTTTGAAAGCCTACACTGGAAACCTGTTACGGCACTACTCCAAGTAGGAAGCACCCTTCTCAAAGGGTGGCAAGGCATTTTGCAACGCTTAATCTTCATCGTCAGCTGAATCGCCATGGAAGCTCCTCGGGGTGTCTCTCTGAGGGTGTTTTCAGAAAGGTTTGACTGAGGAGGGTCATGCTCCTTGAATGTGTGTAGCATCATCATAGGGGCTGCGGTCGTGGACTGAATAAAAAGGAGAAGGCAAGTTGAGAACTCGCAGTTCAACTCAGCTTCCTGAGGGCAGAGGCAGTGTGGCCAGCGGCTTGCCCTCTGTGCTGTCACATGTTCTCCACTATCACCAACTGTGTGTCTTGAAGTGTGAACCAGAATAAACCTTCACTGCCTTGGGTTGTTTCTTATTAGGTATTCAATCATAGCAAAGAAAAACTGAACCAAGAAAGCTTTCCTGTGCATCACAGAAAGTTGTCACTTATATCAACTCTAAGGGGGAATTGCAGGGACACCTCTGTGCCACAAAACTTTATCTAGAGCTACTTTCCAAATGGAAACTGTATGTACTAAGCAGACTATTAGCCTGTGACAATAGTAGAGCACTTGCCTAACATGCAGGAGCCTAGACTATTCCTTGCACCTCAAAAAAATAAAAATAAAGAAAGACAGGGTTTCTTTTTTTTCTATATTCTTTATTTACATTCCAAATGATTTCTCCTTTCCCCATTCTACCCTCCCCAAAAGTCCCATAAGCCCTCTTCCATTCTCCTGTTCCACAGTCAACCCCCTCTGCTTCTCTGTCCTGGCATTCCCCTACATCCAGTCTTTCCAGGACCAGGGGCCTCTCCTTCCTTCTTCTTGGGAATCAATTAATATGTGAATTGTGTCTTGGGTATTCTGAGCTTCTGGGTTAATATCCACTTATCAGTGACTGCATACCATGTGAGTTCTTTTGTGATTGGGTTATCTCACTAAGGATGATATTTTCCAGTTTTGATCATTTGCCTAAGAATTTCATGAATTCATTGTTTTTAATTGCTGAATAGTATTCCATTGTGTAAATATACCACATTTTCTGTATCCATTCCTCCATTGATGGACATCTGGGTTCTTTCCAGCTTCTGGCTATTATAAATCAGGCTGCTAGGAACATAGTGGAGCATATGTCCTTATTGCATGCTGAGGAGGAAACCAGGCACACTGAAACTAATAGAAAAGAAACTGGGGAAGAGCCTTGAACACATGGGCAAGGGGAAAATTTTCTGAACAGAACACCAATATCTTATGCTCTAAGATCAAGAAATGACAAAAGGGACCTTATAAAATTATAAAGTTTGTGTAAGGCAAAGGACACTGTCAATCGGACAAAACGGCAACCAACAAATTGGGAAAAGATCTTTACCAACCCTACATCCGACAGAGGGCTAATATCCAAGATATACAAAGAACTCAAGAAATTAAACTCCAGAGAGCCAAATAACCCTATTAAAAATGGGGTACAGAGCTAAACAAAGAATTTTCACCTGAAAAATATCGAATGGCTGAGAAGCACCTAAAGAAATGTTCAACATCCTTAGTCATTAGGGAAATGCAAATCAAAACAACCCTGAGATTTCACCTCACACCAGTCAGAATGGCTAAATCAAAAACTCAGGAGACAGCAGGTGTTGGCGAGGATGTGGAGAAAGAGGAACACTCCTCCGCTGCTGGTGGGATTGCAAGCTGGTGCAACCACTCTGGAAAGCAGTCTGGCGGTTCCTCAGAAAACTGGCCATGACATTCCCGGAGGACTCTGTTCATCAGGGTTTCTATGCCTGCACAAACATCATGACCAAGAAGCAAGTTGGGGAGGAAAGGGTTTATTCAGCTTACACTTCCACATAGCTATTCATCACCAAAGGAAGTCAGGACTGGAACTCAAGCAGGTCAGGAATCAGGAGCTGATGCAGAGGCCATGGAGGGATGTTTCTTACTGGCTTGCTTCCCCTGGCTTGCTCAGCGTGCTTTCTTATAGATCCCAGGACTATCGGCCCAGGGATGGCACAAGGGGCCTTCCCCAATTAATCACTATTTGAGAAAATGCTTTGCAGCTGGATCTCATGAAGACATTTCCTCACCTGAAGTTCCTTTCTCTGTGATAACTCCAGCTTGTGTCAAGTTGACACACAAAACCAGTCAGTACAGTCAGAATGACTATGACATTAGTTTTAGGTTATAGTTCTATTCCAAAAGCAAATCTACAATTCACATCAGTTTATTGGAATAAGAATGGATTTGGAATAACATTGTTCAGATCTCCTATTGTCATTTTATTTAGTCAATCTGGTATATAGCAGTTGAGAATGTAACCATGTATTTTAAAATTGGACTTTTCACTACACCATTTAGTGTTTGAGAGTTGAATAAATAGAATTTTGAAAGTCAGTCTTTGATGTAACTTACAGATTTGTCCATATTCATTTAACTGTAATTTCCTGTAATCTTAGCAAAAAAAAAATCAATGGCTCAGTTAAACTGACTGTCTTATTCACCCATTCCTAATAATAACAGACAACACGCAGCACGTATTAAATGTGAAACCACTTAGGTCTGGTGAGACACACTGAAGGCAGCTTTTTTCTTCCCTGCTTGGTCACCTCATCTCCATTTAAAAGTTTCCACAGCATATCTGAAAGTCAATTTTTGATCAAATGTGTGAACAGACCCTTTCAATGTTTTATAACAAGTCACCCAGAAACTCCACAACAATGAGGAGGTTTGGTTCACTGCCAAGAACAGCTGTTCTTTACGGCTTTGGGGACATCCTGTTCTAGAAGACAAGACGCCTGCCGGAGCCAGTCAGAGTAAAGCATGTCTTGACCCAGCTGCCTACTTACTCTTCTTCTTATACAACAAAAGGAATCTAAAACATCTTCACTCAGCATGTCAGAATCAGTACTTCACTCAGTCCTATGGGGGAACAGTACTTTCCTTAGTCCCATCAGAGGACAGTACTTCACCCAGTCCATTGGAGATTGACATGTTGTATTGAGGGAATCAATTGATCATCTAATTGTATCCAGAAGGGTTTCTATAAAGATCCAACAGGCTGGGAATGAGCTGACAGAATCATATTTATACTACTGCTAGGATGACCATTTTATTTCAAAGCCAGATAGAGGTTTGTCTTGAGGTATATATATATATCAATGCCTGATACATCCTGTGAAATCGAAGATTGAAAGGAGATATTAAAAAAGTTTTCTTTGTTCACTCCAATTTGTTCTTTGCTTGTAATTCCTCTTTTCAGTGCAGGCTTTAATGGGAAATGGTCCTGTTCTCCCATGAAACAATAAACTGTCTGCACACCATAAAACATGGAAAGAAAAGAACACAGCAGCAAAGGATTTTAGGTTAAGGTATTGGCTTTGCTGATTTTTTTTAAACTATATAACGCTATGTTCAGAAAACTTCTGCTCTCGCCTGTGAACTCTTCAGTGGCCCTTCCTGCTGTTCACAGCATCCAAGTGAAGGGTCCCTGGGTGGCAGTAATGACCTGCAGTGCCTTGCTCTGGGCTAAGATTGGCATGGTTCCTTCCTTGGGCCATAATTTAGTTGAGTCATGATTTAATTTCTTTTGAGGTTGGAGCTCAAGGGCCTCGAATAATCTTCATGCCTGTAGCCCATGTTCTGTTTAAAGCACATTCCAGGATAACCAAGAGATACGCACTACACTCTCTTAATAAAACTTTCATCGGATACCACTGACAATCTTGCTCTTCATCTGCTTCTTCCAGTGGGTACCCTTAACCTTTATGATCCTGACCTAACATTAAAATATAAAATAAGCAGTCAGCTACCGATAAGGTGGTCATATATTTGATTTGTTCTATTGCATAAGAATGAGCTTCACATTGAGTTTCCCTAGAAGAAAGAGCTTATTGAAATCTAGCAGTCACTAATGTGCCCCTGGCCATAAGATGCATGCTTTGGTTTTCGAATCTCACTGTCTCAGTTTAAACTTTTTATCAGTGCTTTGGCCAGAGACTAAATGATTGCCAATCTGCTTGTCCTCAGATGGTACCCAGAACCTTTGAGAACAGCGTTTCTCACTCTGACAAGCCTGCGGTTTTATTTAAACAAATTCTTCAACCCCAATTCCCTCCAGAGCAGCTGTTGTACCCTTTTGTTGATTGTAGTAGATGTATTGCAGATCTCCAGTTACCTCCCAGTGGACCACCCACCACAAGAAGCATTTGTCTGCAGCACAGAGGCTCTAGCTGCCTCACGCCTCCTGGAGACTGGGCAGAGAGTCCTGTGTCTCAGCGGACTCCACCAACCAGCTTTGTCTGTGCTTTTTCCTGACATGGAGCAAGCTAATGAATCCCATCATCTAACAGGAAAATAATTAGGTGGTTAAAAAAAAAAGAAAAAAGAAAACATCCAATTGTTCCTTTATGTAGGAGGTTGACAGCTTCCAGACGTGGATATCTGTGATGTGAAACTGTAGCAAGGGGTCAAGGGATTTGACACTGGAAAGAACAAAGCACTTTGTGAGAGATGCAGGTGAAGTCCGCAGAAGACTGAAAACCTTGAAGCTGCCATTCCTGCTGAAGTACATTGCTCCCACAGAATAGACACACTTAAGAAGGAGGCAACACTTGAAAATGCTACTTGTATTGCGAGGTTTATTATAATGTAACAACAAAGATGTGTTTCAAAAGCAGCATACCTCGTATCACAGCAGCAATGAAGAATTCAGTTCCTTACCCTAAACTCTTTCCTTACATAACTAAACTACCAAAATAATGTGATGATAATCTCTCTCGAATTCCAGTTCCATCTTGATACCTGTTCATCTTAAAAGAGAGAGGATTCTGTGAATTTCACTAATCAAATGCTATGTTAGTGGGCATAAAATAAAAAAAGTAAATAAATTCATTCACTATAGTTATCACTAAACATAAATTATAAAATCACTCTAATTTTGAAAAGTGAACGTCCTGTATAAATATATTAATAAAACAACAAAAAATTAAAATTAAATTTATTCTGCTATCTCTTTCTTCACTAACCCAAGACTACATGATTCAATAAATCACCTTTACATGAAAAAGAGGTATATGTAATATTTGACCTTCAACTCAAGATTCAGGACCAGTAAGACAACTGAGTCAGTAAAGGCACTTGCACACAAGCCTGGTGACATAAGTTCAAGCCCCCAAGCCCACATAAAAGTGGAAGAAGAGAACTGACTCCACAAAATTGCCCTACTTCCACATGGTGGGTACCTCAGCAAACACAACCTCCAAACATGCATTGCACACATGCAAATTAATAACAAGTGAATATTTGTTATTGCTTTATCATCATCGCCTACACATATTATTTAAAATGCAACAAAATAGTAACAGTTTTATAAAACAAAGAGAAAAGAGTCTCAATAAAGCTTCACATGGGACGCTCCAGTTGACGTCAACCATTCTGATTTTCCTTCATCACGTTGCCACAGCAACTTCATTCTTTGACAATTATAAAACTTCAAAACAAATACCTGAGCTGAAAACATTGAATTGTTAAATCCGTGTTCTCCTTTAGCTACTTATGCCCTCGGTTGCTTACCTGCTCCATGCCCGATAGAAGCAAGGTGACCTTTTGTCAACTTTCTGCTTATGCCTGGGATTCTAAACCATCATTTCTAACACACACACACACACACACACACACACACACACACACACACACACACACCATGAACATACACTCGGAACACGACGCACATTCACATTCCATGGCTACACTTTCTGCTTTTAGCACCACCTGGGGAACCATCTTAAATGAGTACATTCTCAGTTTTTATGCACAGCCAACAGACAACAAACATTTGAATATATACACAAGTCGTAATTCTCCAGATGAATAGAATAAAATCAAGCAAATGGCGCTTGTAGCCAGCAGTCCAAGGAAGAAACAGACCCCATGGTTCTGAGGACAGTTCTACACTGTTCTTTTTCAAAAACAAAAACAAAACCCAGTGCTCTGAATCCTAAAAAAAAAAAATAATAATAAATTGCTCTTGCCTATTTACTGAAGATTACTTAAGTAAAATAACTCATTATATACACATTGCTTAGACTATTTTCTCTAATATGTGTCACTGTTACTCATAACACTAATACTCTGCAGGATTTCACTGATAAGCTGTAAAACTGGTTATTTTTTTCTGGTCTATTTCTGAGTTGTTCACTCTTTGGCCTAATCAAAGTAGGGCCAGTGTGATATACTATAGAAACGTCTTGGGTGGTATTGCCTAAACAAGTGTGTTCATGATACACATGAATGTGACTGCAAATGTACCATGCTGCATGTATGGAGGTAAGAGCCACCTAAGACAAGGTCTCTTTGCGGCTTAGCTGCAGGATACGGAAGGCAAAATGGCTCAAAAGCTTTGAGGGATGACCCAGTCTCACCACGGAAGCACAAGGGTTATTGATATGAGCGATTGCTCAAGGATTCACATGAAATTTGGTGATCTGAACTCGTGCCCTCCTGTTAAAAAGGCAAGCATTTACCTGCAAAGCCATCTCATAGACTGCAGATTGGGCTTTGAGTTTATTTGTTTTGGATCTCCTTTCTAATAACATTGAGAATTTAAAGTCCGCTTAGACAGCTTTAAAAGTACTGTAATACGAAAGAATCCATTGACATTTTTTTGCCTACTGTTTGATTAGTTGGGTTTCTTTGCCTGCTGACCTGCAGGTGTTTTGCATGTTGCCAGAACGAATTCTTTCTTGGATATAGAAGTTGTGTTATATCATCCCCTCTCTGTAGCTTACTTTTAACTTCCAGTTGTGTTGAACTTAAACCCGCACTTTATTTTTAAATTACTATCGTGCTTGCTGTAAGAAAAAAAAAGATTAAAATTGTTCATTTTTGTATGCTGTCTAATTGGTTCAGAATAATTTACTGCAATGATAACTCATTCTTTGCCACATTCCTAGCTGCCCTTTATTACAAGTCCCACCACTGTGTATGTGCCAATTTGTCCCTGGGCTTTCTGCCCCATTTTTTATCTCTCCAGCAAGGCCACTGTGTTCTCCTTGCTACAACAGCCTAACAGACTTTCCCACTGGCCAACCATCTGCTCTGTACTTGCTCACAATGCTTTCTTACTCATCCTTTATTCCTTTATAGGTTTGAATGAGGGTTTCATTCAATACTCGCACATTAATAAAAACAAAAAGAGCAAAACCCTTGAAGTATAATTATCCTCCAAATGTCAATCGGCTTTAGGTTTTCCACTAAATTTGAAAACATGCCATGTAAAGTTTCTTTTAAGATTATTTATCTACTTTATGTAGAGGAGTACACTATAGCTGTCCTCAGACACACCAGAAGAGGGCATCGGATCCCATTACAGATGGTTATAAGCCACCAAGTGGGTACTGGAAATTAAACTCAGGACCTCTGGAAGAGCACCCAGTGCTCTTAACCTTTGAGCCATCTCTCCAGCCTGCAAATTTTCTTTTTAAATATGTATTTTTCTATCATAAAATTTCCATGTTTTCCAAAATTTAATATTACTGTTGTTATAGCGTATGTGTGTATTTGAGTGTGTGTATGTTTGTGTTTGTGTGTGTGTGTGTGTGTGTGTGTGTGTGTGACAGAGAGAGAAAGAGAGAGAGAGAGAGAGAGGGAGAGAGAGAGAGAGAGAGAGAGAGAGAGAGAGAGAGAGAGAGAGAGAGAGAGAGAGAGAGAGAGAGAGAGAGAGAGAGAGAATGAAATACAAGATTGTGTGTATGCCCTCTAAGTAAGGTGTTCTAGCATTGAGTTTCGGCCCCAGCCCTTTGACTACATCTTTAGATTTTCACATTTATGTCCATTCATGCTGACAAGTGAGTGTACCCAAGTTTTTCTACATGTACCATTCATTGTCAGACCTTGCTAAATTCACTAATAAAATGTACCAGTGCATTGGTAGGTCACATGTGCTATGATGTTATACATATTCTTGCCTAGCCTTTTCCCTTTAGTGCTTTCTTGTTTCACTGAAATTCCCACTGAAATGCAAATCACAGAAAGGAAAATATCCTGTCTGAGCGGTCAACACTGAGCAGGCTGGAGTGTGTTCACCCTTTCCTTGCAAGGGCTGGAGTTAGTGTGAGAATCTCATGTAACATGTGGTGTTTAGACAATGGTTTCTGAACATCACTATGCAGCGTGGTGAATTCCTGAGTTGCTAAGCTATAGAATTCTCATTCGTGAGGTAGACTTAGGAAACTGGTATTTGAACTGGATCCCCAGTTCCTCTCTTAGCCTCTCTGATGTCTTTACATCAAAGAACACTGGCATAGGCCTTGCCTGAAGTCACTGGAGTCATGCAAGACTTGATGGATGGAAAAGGAGTCAAAAGATAAAGGATCTCACTCACATTTACCAAGAAGAGAGATAAACAATAGCCCAATAAAAATCATTCTACATTTCCAGAACTGTCTGAGCATTGACACTGTCCCAACTTCCCAAGAGGCTAAGGAATTCAAAAGGAAGAGAATAACAGGTTCACCTAGCCACATCACAGTGGCTGGCAGGTTTCATACTACTTTAGAGTATCTCTATTTATTACTCTATAGCCAAAGTGCTTGGGTCTCACAAAGGATATGTTTGGGGCACTAAATGAAAGCAATAACATTTATATATTTTCATGACTCTAAAACCACAAAACAGTTTTTCTTTCTTTTATTCCTATACCACTTACCAAAATTGTTGAGTTTTCAAATACTTTGTTAGGCTATATGTACACATAACTGGGATTTGAAGCCCAACTTTTCCCTTATATGTCGTCCACAGGGTTATAGAAATTACTCCATCCACAGAACACTCTTGTAAAATCAACGTCAAAAATGAGAAGTCTTACAAGGAGACTTCTGTAACTTGAGGCCAGATCCTCAGGCTGGTTAGGTTGAGGCTCAAACACAGGGGTTTTTATCTACAAACTCTCATTCCTCTTTGCTCTCTACAGCACCATCTCCCTGAACTGCATTGGATGTCTTTAAAAGTGTTTGTTTATGACATTAACTAAGAAATATACTTGCTATTCAGAGACCATCCAGGGGCAGCTACATCTGATGCTGCTTCTTACTGGGGCAGACAGAGCTGACCAACTCTTTGCTGACATTGGGCCTGAATTGCTTTATCTCTTAATAGGATTCTGTCTTGAGATGAGTAGGAACTGAAGGTTAGAAGCTATGTGATATGAGGTTTCCATTGACAGCAGAACGATCACTAGCTGTGTGCCACTCTTCCTCCTAGATCCCATTGCTGGTTGTGTTTCTAGAGTCCTCCTATGCCTATGAGCTAAGCTAGAATGATTTGTTTTACTAACAGCTTGGCAATCTAGTCTCCTAGGCTACAGTGTTGATTTCCAGACATTTTGTAGTATCTAGCTGGCTACCTGCAGAGTGTCTTCTATAAGTCAACCAGAAAGCATTGTAATAGAATAGTGCACAAAAAAGACATAGTCAGGATAACAATGTACTCTCTGCATTCGTTGTGTGGGAAATCTGTCATACACAAACTTGTGATTTGTGAGTATTTTTCTGTGTTAGGATTAAATGCAAAAGACTCTTAGAAATTGGTTTGTTCTTCCTAACTGGACTTACACATTATGAAGTGGTTTAAAAAGTATATAAGCTTCTCCATTTTCTTAAGATGTATCATAGCATTGTTAAGTCCAATTTGGTAAAAGCTTCGACCTTCATTTAATAAACACTGAAGAAAATTCATTTAGAAGATGTAGAAGATTTATACTGTTTTATTTAAAAATTAATGTTTAGCTAGACTCAAAAGTAATAGTCTCTATTTTGGAATTCCACATATACATAGCATTATACCATGCTCTTATTTGCATGCCCCACCCCAGCTGGTTTTCCATCCCTCCTCCTCATCTCACTTTAGCTCTTTGTCAACCCTAACTGTCTTCATTTGTTCCTGTTCTTTGCCCCTTACCCTCCTTTGTTACAATTCCACGTTTTCCCATTGGGACAGAATGTTAACATTTACAAAGTGCACAGATTTCAGTTGAATGACCAGAAAAGTGCAGTTTTTTTAAATGTTTGATTTAAATTACAATGTTTGATGTACATTTACAAGTCTGTGCTTGGCCACATTTATAGCTATCCTTGGCTGTATTTGGCCCACATGCTTCAGTCTTAGAAATGACTGCAAATATAGATCTCTTCTAGAGTCTAGCGTCTTCTTTCTATACTCATGTCTTGAGTGCAAGGGAGAGAGAGAAAGAGAGGGGGGGAGAGAGGAGAGAGAGAGAGAGAGAGAGAGAGAGAGAGAGAGAGAGAGAGAGAGAGTCTTTGTGTAATTTTAAATCTAGACACCACATATAAAAGAAAACCTGATGTTTGTCTTTCTGGGTGGCTTATTTCACTAAGTATCATGATCTCTATGTCATAGTATTCTTACAAAGGCAGTCATAACTTTAGCATACAGACCCATTCAATAATGGCTGTTCTGAGGTTCATTATCTGGAGTTCACATCTTTTTCCTGTCTCCCTAGGTGAGAGTGGACATGAACTGGGACTTGCTGCCGAGTGTAGTGAAGGTTCCATGAGAATCCTTGATTTGTCTCAGAACAAGACTCCATCTTTCTCAAAGATCAACTCGGGGTTTTCCTCCTGTGATAGCATTGTTCTCTATTTCCATTTAAATCAGGGATACCCAAGGGGGACCTCCACTCTCTCAGAGGAGAAGGGGGATGGGGACAGGACTGTGGGAGGGGGAACTGGAGGGGAGGAGGCTATAGAGATGCAAAGTGAATAAATAAAAAGAAAAAGAGAAAAAAATATTCTTCTTTTCAGAAAGCTGCTATTATTTGTCAGAAACAGTGGCTGAAACAATCAAACTCTTGTATTGCTTAAAGAAAAAAAAAAAAGAATATCACCCAAAAGTTGACAGTAGCAGATAGTCACTACTGGTATACTGAGGTAAAAACAGAGCAAAAGGCAAAACTACATGGTACATGTTTATTGTAAAAACTAAAAACGTAAGAGCTCAAGTGTGCAAACTTTTAGTAGTAAACCAGCAATTACCACTGTGTTCTTATGTGTCTAAGCAATAACTGTACATGATGTCTGTCTGACTCATTAATATTTGAGCAAAGAATTAAGTCTTGACATTAGCATATTCAAATTTTTTCATCACAAACGAACATGAAATGTGAGAGCCACTGCCACATATCAGGGAAGAAATTCAGCATATTTGTGGGACTTAATTTTTTAAATAGTTTGGAGGGAATTAAAGTACTTTAAAAAATGTTTTTAATTCCCATGCAACACCTTCAGTGGCTTTCATTCTAAGGTCTAAGATTTCTGAGTTTCAATTGTTAATTAGCCTGAAATCTTTTTTCCTTTTCTCTTTCTTTTCCTCCCTCCCTCTCTCCCTCCCTCCCTTCCTTCCTTTCTTCCTTCCTTCCTTCCTGTCTGTCTGTCTTTCTGTTTTTTGGCTGTGACAATTGAACACTTCACACCAGAAATAGTTTCTCACCTCATGGAGACTAGGGAAAAAGCTAGAGAAAACTATGGGCCTCCCACAATACCCTTTGAAGGCATGCCCCAGTGACATAAAACTTCTCCGTAGGTACCACTTTCTAATTGTGCAAGCCTAGGAGCAAATCTTGAAAACATAGATCTCCAGAGTTATTCTTCAGCAAAACTAAGGCAGAACCCACACAGGAAATGAAGTTTTACTAGGTCTGAAGCTGTGAAACTGTCCTCTTTCAGACCTGATCACAAATAGGAAACCCTTCATACTGAGGTCCTGCAGAGGAAATTCTTCTTCTATAACTGCACCTCTTCCAGCTGACACAAGTCACCAGGACAACTGTGCATATCACTGGGGAGGTTTGTTGATTCATTCCCTGGCATTTCTGGTGTTGATATATCCTTGGATAGACGCTGATCACATCTACCCTTACAGGGGACGCCAACACACACACACACACACACACACACAAAGGACCCCTCAGTTTTGAGTGTTTACTGATTTATATCCCAGTATGTTCTGTGAGTAGTCCTAAGTACTGTATAGACTATTCGTGGGAACACCTTCAGGCAAGCAGTGACTCAGAATCTCAACATCCATGTGACCTTCAACACTGTCATTATTCTTATTCTACTGTCCTAGTAATTTAATGTGATCTTTCTGCTTTAATATGCACAAGTCTAATGGCAAATGATCGTACACATTTATGCTTGGGTTTTTTTTTTTATTCCCTTTCATACCCTTTGACTACTTTCCGTTAATCTTTTCTTATTGGTTTACAGGAGTCTTTTTATATCATCCAAGTTCGTTCCTTGCCACCTTAATTGATTAATTATTTAATTAGGTGACATCAACAAGAAGAGTGGTGTAAATATGGAAAACAACATGCTGAAGTGATGTAAGATGCTGGGATGTGTCTCCGAGTGATGACCTGGAGAAGTTTAGTTTTTCACATGCAAGATTTCGCTCCTTTGCATGAAGAGCTTATACTACATGGATTCACAAACGCATCCAACAAGTTCCTACAAAGCATTCGTCATACACCACTTGAACCACACAATGCACAGCTCCATATTTCCTACAGCCATCGTCTCAAGCCCTTGGTGCTCTGCCGTAGATTCTCCAGGCTCCATGAAAACAGTAATGAAAGATGATAGGAGCAGAAAAAGATGAAGAATTACCTTAGGAATAGCAAAAAGATGAAGAATTACCTTAGGAATAGCAAAAAGATGAAGAAGAATTACCTTAGGAATAGCAAAAAGGCTAAAGTTGCATAATCGCCGATCTTTCCACAATATTGTTCCTTAAATTTAAAATTCTAAGAGGTACATTTTCATAATAAATGCTTATCATGGTGACCCTGTGTCTGCTACTCAGCCAATGCCACTCTCTACAGTATTTCAGCAAACCAACGTCCACCGTAAGGCTGAGAGATTTACTCTCACTTAGGAATTGTAAGAAAATTCAGAGAGTCCTGTTATCTTGTCTGATATCCACACGGGTAATAAGAGGGTTCAACTCAAGTCAGGACTGGATTAAGTGAAGCTGGGACCCAATCAGCACACTCATCTAACTCTGCCCTTGTGTGGCTTCAGCAGTGAGTGGAACTTGTAGTTTTCAGGCCTATTGATAAGGGTAATCCTGCTAATTGAAAGGAAAAAACAAAGACAGTAAATGAACCTCCAAAACTAAGTCTAAAACAAGGCTGAAAGGACTCCACCAAGGTCATGTGGGTAAGGCAGAACTTGAACTTCTCTTCAGCTAACGAAACAAGTATCTTTCCTTAAAAATCATCCTGAAAGGGCAGGAGAGATGGATCAGCAGTTAAAGGCCCATTCTGTCTTTGTAAACTTGTACATAAAGGGCAGCTTACAAATGCCTGTAGCTGCAGCTCCAGGGTCTCTGGTGTCTATTTCTGTCCTCTTTGGCTACCTGAAGACACATGCATGTACCTCCCACAAAGACACACATACATATACATAAGACATAAAACTCAATCTTGTAAAAATTATATTAAAAGGATCTTCTGAAGAACTTCCCTTGGGTTCCAGTTGCTCCTTTGCCCTGAGATAAAATTCCCAACTGAACTGTTTGTAGAAGCTATGCTACGTCTCTATTGGCGACTTCTATGTTTAATATCTGGTGGCCAACACTGATCAATGAGCTTCCCAGAAGAAATATTTCATGCAAATCTACCTCCTCAGAAAGATACCAAAGGTACTGGAAGCAAGACTCCCAATCAGGTACTTCTCTGGTAAGTGATTCTATCTCAGGAGAATAATGGAAACGGTATAATTTTTAAGTGATAAATTAACAAAGTTTGGATTCGTAAGAAGTATATTAATGCTAGAAAGGTTCTTCTGTAGCCAATTATGTGGTTATAAAGAACCCCGAATACTTTCTAAAGTCGTACTTATTATTAGCGTGTGTGCATGTGTGTTGCATGTATGAGGGCGACTGCTAATAGTCATTTCTCTCAGTTTGCCACAGATTCTGAGTATCCAGCCCAGGTAATCTAGCTTGTATAGCAAATGCCTTTACGTACTGAGCATTTCAATATCCTGAAATCTCGAATTCTTTCAAGGGTCAGACTCCAGTGTATCATCCTTGTTTACAAGATGTCTCTAGCTTTGGATGAAGAACGCACAGCCCTTTCAACTTTAGGGTGTGTGTCTCAGATATTGAAACAAATGAATCTTTCACTCAACTTAAAACTAGAAGAAAAAATATAAATATATATTATAAGCAGACTGACTTACTTTTAAATTCTTTTGTTGTTAAGTATTTACTTTTACTTTATGTGTGTGAGTATTTTTGCCTGGGTGCATGTGTGTGCCTTCTGTGCATGCAGTGCCTATGGAGCCCACAAGAGGGAGGGCATCTGATCTCCCAAAGAGGAGTTACCAGCACTGAAAGCCGCATTTTCTGAGAACTGAACCCTGGTGCTTTGGGAGAGCATCCAGTGCTGTTAGTTTCTGTGCTATCTCTCCAGCCCCAAGGGTCAAAGTTTAACTCAGTTTCTTAGTTGGCAAGAAACCTTGGGCAAGAGACAATCCTTTGCAAAACCTTTTTGTGATATTTTTCTCTAAAGCAACTTTCACAGAAATGGTAATCTTTACCAATGAGCTTTTTAAATGAAAACTTAGAGGCTTATACTTGGAATCTTGCAAGAAATTGATAGAAAATCTCTAGCTCAATGCTTCTTTTTCTGTGTTGTATTGAGAACTGAACCCACAGGTGTTCATGTAAGGTAAACCAGTGTTCTCTTATTGAGCTATATTCAAAGCCACAAGTTTTATTTTTTTAGATATGTTTTACTTCCTTGATCATATAAACTTCCCTCCAATGCATAGCACACCTTTGGAAATGGTTTGCATTTTTAGAAAAAAATAATTTATACACATATTATATATGTGTATAATATACATATTATACACATATATATACACTATATATGTATATATGTATTATGCATATGTATATAATGTAAAATAACTAAAAACAATAATTACACATACACACACATGTTTTGCCATTTTGTAATCACCTCTAGCAAAATAATCTGGATTTTACAAGATGGCATTCATGACACAGGCTGTAATTTGAATAAAGAGGGCATATTGTGAAGCTAACATTGAGTTAGCGCCCACCCGTGTCTCTGTGTTCAGCATTTTACAATCACCACAATTTTATATACACTGCCATTTTCTGAGCTAAACACACCAGTTTCTTCCAATTTGAAATATTTGATATTTTAGGATTACACACTCCACTGACACTCTGGCTCAGCTGAGAGAAGCACAGAGACAAGGTTGAAAGTACATGATGCTTCTGTATTACAGGCTGTCTCAGGCGCTCTGGAGGCCAGTGGTGAGACGGGGAACTGTGGCTCTCATCCACCATCTGCCAGTACAGGTCGTAGACGCCCTCTGGGCATACGCTTCTGCCTGGACACTGTTACATGGATGAGATGATCTAGAAGAGGTTCCATCAGGCCTGAAATACCCCAAGATGTATCACAGGGTGTTCTTAAAGAGCTGAAGTTTCTTTTTAACGCCCGACATCAATATTTCAATCACAAGTGTCAATCCCTTAACTGGAGTGGAGGCAGTATCAATGGTTGTTCTATGATTATGCCCTAAAATCTACACATTCACATTGTGTTTTTATGGACTGTGTCTGCATGTGTCTATGTGAATAAAATATTACTAGCGCAGGTAATCGGTAAGTAAGCCGACTGATTATTTAATTAAATAAATTACATATTATAATTTATATGTTTTATACAACAGTCCTTAAGTGTTTAAAATATCAAAATGTAGAGTTTGGGAGTGTAAGGTTTCAATGATTTTTTGGCCCTTCTCTAGAAAGCACAAAGAATGGTTGCTTTCAATTGTTTGGTCTTTGTTTGTGACAACCTTTTTCTTTGTGTCATTTTCCCTTAACCAGACTAGAAACAAAACAAAACAAACAAATGAACAAAAACCCTACAAAATATGGCATGGTTACATCCTAAGAACTAATCAGAGCGCTCTTTAGTGACTTTCGGTGTTTTTAACATAACCAATGTTTATTAGTGAATGTTGCTCAAAGGGCCGAATCTGTCTGACCCAGCGTCTCAGCTCATGGTCAGTCACACTCTCATTGTCATTGACTGTGTTCATTTTCACTTTTTCCACAGGACAGTTCTCTAAGAGTCAGGAACAGAAGGACCCAAATCCTTCTGCCACCACCTTAATACAGGAGCAGCATGGACCAGGGCTTACCTGCGTTCCTTTCTTTTGTTTGTTGCTTTCCCTTTGGCTGTGATAAGGAATCTCTTTGAAGCCCATGTTTCAATTAAAAAAAAAATCCTTATTACACCCTAAAGTCATCCAGAGCTCCTGCACGTTGACCACCTCCTCAGCTGTAGCCCTTCTGATATGGGGTTGCTCATCCTATTTAATGAGCAGCATAAAAACATGTGGGGTTTGATCTTACAAACTGAACAGAATCTGATTGTTGGTGAGAAATGGCGAGCGTATTACCTTCATTTTTCATAGCCTTTGCTGAGACTTAGAAGCGCTTTTTTTTTTCTTCTGTGTTCTTTTCCCCTTCCCAGAGCGCCTCCCCGCCCCTTTCCTTATGACTCCAGTGTGCACTAAACATTAAGCGCATTGATTACAAGGGTGGTACTGAAGTGACCTAATGGTGGGTCAGTCTTAATGAGAAAAGCGGCTGCCTGTGATGTGGCTTTGACTCAGAGCACCCCCCACCGTGTTTCTCTATGTCGGACTTAGTCTCCTTTAAGAGACCGGAGCGTGGAAAATCGACAGAGATCCACTTGGTGACTCCCCACAGAATGGATCATGTGCATGGCTATTTAGCCCTGCAAAAGAGAGCTCATTTGCACAAATGGGAGAGAGCATAAGGAGTCCTTCAGAGAAGAATGGGGCCTTGGCAAATTTATAGACTCCCCTGAAAGAAAGTGATTACACATCATTATCCAATTGAAGCAGATTGATGGGCTGGGGTCAAAGTAATATTGCAGATCTCACCAAGGGGACAATGGCTGCTTGTCACAGGAAAGGAAAGAAAGAGAAAGGGACCCACCACACAGAGTGCCAAGGCTCCAGCTTCACTCACGCCCTAAGAAGGCAGGCTGCGTATGGAGTTACTTTTCTTGAGGGCCCTGTTTTATTTCATGTTACAAAGGATGTGCCATTGAGATCAAATTGGCCATTCAAATGTATCCCAATAAGAAGCATGCAAATTGCCTCAATAAAGACAGTGGCTTCCCGTGCCTTTTAATGCTAAGTGATACAGTAACAGGGATAGGGAAGAAAATAGTTCGCGACCAATAACCCCCACCCTTTCTGATCTCGCTTATGGAATTTAATATAAAAGAAATATAGTACCACCGGCAAGTGTCTTAATCCTCGCTAGTACAATGTCTTTTAGCTGACCTGAGGGATGAAGAGATTTGACTTGGAAACTCCAGAATGTCTTGTCTGTCCGGCAAAACTGCAGCCCTGAAACTGAGCGAGATGTGAACAATTGTAGCTAGCGCTCCCTGTTTCTGTTCTATGGATTCTTACATGCTTAAAAGTGCTTTCAATTTACAGACTCTACATCCTGTAGTACAAGAGGTGGAGAGCAGCTGGGCTCACCAGTGCTGCCTTTCATCTGACGGGTAGGGATTTGGTACTTGAGATTTAAAATATTAGGCAAATATTATTCAGAGGGGACCTGAGTTTTGTCTCTTTTGTTTGGGTCCCGAGTGTATTAGTGAGTTAAAAAAAAAAAAAACTTATATGCTGGACATATTTTATCAGGAAGAAGTATGGTTACGTTTTTTTTTTTTCACAAATAGATTATTCCTAAGCAATAAGATTATTTGGTCCCTCTAATTTATAGTTATCTAAAATTAACAGTATGAGTATACAGACTATTACATATTATATTAGTATAGATTTATTTTAATGCTTTTGTGTATAAATACAATACTTATAAAATATATGTGCTATATGCATACACACACATCTGAAAATTCAGTTGGAGAATATGGACATGTTAGCTTTTCATTTCATGATAACGTTATGGAATTTTAGACCCTTTCACACATATGCTACCTTCTTGCTAAAATAAATAGGCTGAAGCTAGTGAATGTTACATTGCTGTGCATTGATATTGTAGATGTATATCTTGCTTATTCACCCTCTCTATCAGATAACAGAGATGTATGTCATATTCTTGGAGATACTGAAAACATTTTCCAGTAAAGGCTTGCTCCTTAGAACTGCTCAGTTTTGTGTTTCCCTGATTACAGGGTCTTCTCTGTTTCTAATAAGCTCTTAATGAGCTGTCAATTGCTTATGCAAATGGGGAAAGAAACAGACATGGAGGAGATGACAGATATTCGGTTAGAACGTGACCTGTCTGACCTCTCCAAGTTATTAAATATGTAAATTGGCCCAACTTAATAATTGGCCTTGATCGTCCTTTTCCTTCTGTAGTTTCTTTAGGTGTCTGATTAAAAAGGACCTGAGACATCACTCTTTTCCTTAAAAGTACTAGTTTTGTTTTTGAAAAGATCGATTGCATAGTTAAGGCTCTCTCTATGTTGAATGTCCTGGATTCATTCAATGAGAAATGCAAAATATAAATGAACATCTTTGTGTTTTTATTTATGAGTTGTACAAGACCATAAGTACAGCCAGCCCTGTGTCCATGAGTTTTGTTTCTTCAGCTCCATCCCACTGGAGATATAAACCATTCAAAAACAACAAAAAAAAAAAAAAAAGAAAGAAAGAAAGGACTGTAGTGTCTTTATTTCTTCATCTTCATCCACTAAACAACACATATTAGAGCTAACTGTATAACATTTGCATTATAACTGGCTTGGAAGTAATCTAGACATGGTTAAAGTCTCTAAGGATATGCCTACAGTTATACAACACATGCACATTGTGTGTTTTAAAGAGGCCCGAGAGAACACAGATTTGGATACTTATAGGGGTCCTAGAAGGAATTCCCTATATACACTCAGGGATGACTGAGGGCCAAATGCATAACAATGATTATCTCTGGAGAGACAGGTAAAATATATAATATATACTTATTATAACTGATCAATCCATCTCCCCATTTATCTGGGACAGATCTCACTGCAAGCTAAAATTATATACATATGTGTTTGTGTGTATGTGCATACATATATACATATATGCAGTTATTTGTATAGATCATGTGTGAGGTATCCAGATGTTTTGTCTTTTAAAGAACAAGCTGACTGTAGTTTAGTGGTTGTAGGAATATCCTGGCTAAGGAGCTTGTCTGAGAAGAATAGGACTGGACCTGCATTTGAGTGTCTCCATGTTAACTAAAGTAACTTGTTTAATCAATCAATCAATCAATCATTTAGTTAATTAATTATTAGGTTCTACACCTTGATAGCAAGTCTGCTGATATCACAGGTATGTATTATCACAATCTTGCCTCCATGGTTTGAATTTATTAGTCATTGCCTCTGATAAATCTGTGATAAACCCCAGAACATGCCCCCTTTCCAAAAGGCTCAGACAACTGAAATTGTAGAGGGAGACATTTTTTTTAAGTACCTAAGCGGGAGAGGAGTTCTGAGATGGAGAAAGGTCACTGGGCGTCACAAAAGTAAACTAATCTATCGCCCCATTTATCTGGGACAGATCTCACCACAGAGCTAAAGCTCTCCAGGATGCTTGACACCTTGTGAGGGTCAAATTGCCTTCCTTAAAAGTCAGCTGTGACCGTAATCACGCACATCTGATTGTATGTTGCACTGTGTGATGGCATGTGGTATAGACAACCATTGAGACGGGCCTGGTGCAGCCCAGAGCTCAGCAAGGTCTACACCAGATTCAGCAGAAGGGAGCTCGTGGTGGGTATCTTGGCACAAGCAGGTTGGCACATTTCTTTATAGCCTTGTATCATCTTGGCATGATAAGTTCCTTTCTATAGGGGGCCTTTTCTACACTGTGAGAATCTGTAGTTAATCCAAGAATTGCCAGCCTTGCTGTGAACGAAAGGCTACATTCAGTCACAATGGACTACCAAATAGTGCAGGTTTTCTAAGAGTCATATTCCACTAGTCTTGGCCCACTCTATAACTGCATCTACGAGCCATAAATATAATAGAAAGCCTCAACTCATCCTCAAATACTGGGTAAATATTTAACACAGTAAACAATGAAAACACGAGACTGTGGCTCTATAGCTTTGGTTCTCTGCACTAAATATGTATGGGTCAAGGAATTTAAAAATAAATTGCTCCAATTGCAATATAAACAGGTCGATGATTTTTAACAAAGCAGTTATTGAGTGATGTGCCATTTAACATTAACAAAAACACAAGCAAAAAGTCAGGGCAGATGAAAATTACAAGGCTGTATACTTTTCCACTTTGTTTTCCTTGTACGAGATTTCTTCATTGTAGTAATAATCACTGTGTTCAGATGTATATCATCCACCTAAAGGAGCCAAGGGAGGAAGGACGTGCTTGAGGCTTTACATCATTCTCTAGAGAAGAGCTCTGTGTGAACAATGAATGACTGTCATTCCATTGTAAGAGGTAGATGTTTATACTGTTCTGGACTCCTAAAAGAGTGTGCTTCTGATTCGAAGGACTGGTAATTGTGTTAATGAAGTAAAAAAAAATCTGTCTGCTTCAATAGCTACTCTGTAAAGAGATTAGAACAATCTCTGTTCAGTAGGCTTATCTCTTTGAATAAAGTAAGGAAGAAGGTGTAATCATTACGCACCCTCACTCAGTGTCTTTGTTCTGATGATCTGGATCTTTCCAGGACGTAAAAAAGCATCTGGGGTCTGATTGATTTCACATCTCTGAAGTTATCTCTGACCACAGAAATAAGTACCTAGAATTTTTGGAAAATGGGAAGAAGCAAATGGATCCATTAAACTCTTCTAGCTGTAAGATGGGATCAAACAGTTCCAAACTTTTCCATCTATCCATATTATATTTGTATTACATAGATTAAGATCGTTTTTATTCTATTTTAAATCGAGGCTCTTTAGTGAAACCTCAGTTGAAGTAATACTGTTTCCCCTTAAGATGAGACTTCAGTGTGTTTGAACTTACTGTAGGTTGCTGTTGGTCCTCCCAAGTGCTATATTGGTCACCATAACAGTAAGCTTTTCCTTGATTTTTTAAAAATATGTGTGTGTGTGTGCATGTGTGCTTATGTGTGCATGTGTGTGCATGTTTGTGTGAATATATTCCATATGTGTATGGGTACCCACAGAGGTCAAAAGAGGGAGTCAGATCACTTGGAACTGGATTCCCAAGTAGTTCTGAGTCACCCGCTGTGGTCACTAAAATCCAACCGTGAGTGCTCGGATTTCACCCAATGGCTCTTAAGCCAGGCTTCCTCTCTGTCACCTACCTAATAACCGCGTTTGCAAGTGCTGCTGCTGTTACCACTTCTTGGTATTTTAGCTAAGGTCAAGTATAACTGCTAAAACAACGTTAAGGGACTACTTTCATGCAATCCTCATAACCTATTTTAGGCGAGTTGGAGTCGAGTCCCCAAGAAAACAGAAGCTAAAGGAAAAGCAAGTGTGCTACTAAAACTTATTTTTCAAAGCCTCATTGGGTCCCAGGGGTGAATGACAGTGGAGCACTCTTCCATGGTCAAACTGAACCAACGACCATGGGTTCCATTCTTAATCTAAGTCTCACGATATTTATGGAACTGTCCTGCTGTTATACAGTGACCAGCTTATGTTGTAGGCATTAGAGCCTTAGACATCTTCATGGTTTCTGAGTTACAAGGAAGGACTAGAACTAGATCCGTTTGTACAATGTTAATCATGGCAGACCCTAATTCCTCTGGCCAACTACATAGAACTACTTAATGCTTAGCCCCATGCTGTGAGCAAATTAGTTTCAACCATTCCAAAACTATTGAACACGCACACAGACACACATATACACACAGATAGAGATCTGTAGGTACATGTGCACACACACACACACACATACACACACACACGCATACACACACACACACACACAGATATACAGATATGTAGGTACACGTACAGAGACACACACACAGATACTGACATGTAGGTGTACATGCTCATACAGAGACACAAAACAGAGATACAGATATGTAGGTACACACACACATACACACACACACACACACACACACACACAGAGAGAGAGAGAGAGAGAGAGAGAGAGAGAGAGAGAGAGAGAGAATTGGCTAAAGATCTGGCTGAAAGGCATTTTCTCAATTAGTGATTGACAGAGGAGGGCCCAGCCCATTGTGGGTGTTTCCCTACCTGGGCTAGTGGTCCTGGGTTCTATAAGAAAGCAGGCTGAGCAAGCAAATAAGTAAGCAACAAGCATCCCTCCATGGTCTCTACATCAACTCCTGCCTCCAAGTTTCTGTCCTGTTTGAATTCCTATCCTGACTTCCTTTGATGATGAACAATAATATGGAAATGTAATCCAAGCCAACCCTTTCTTCCTCAAGTTGCTTTTATGGTCATGGTCAGAGAAGTAGAAACCCTAAGACACATGGGCTTGGTCAGGCACATTTTAAACTGTAGTGGCAGAGGGGTTAAATCTCTCAGCCTTTACCTACATAATAGAGAGATTTGGTGATTGCCATTCCATCTGCAAGCACATGTATAACGCATTTCTTCATAGCTCCAACCTTTTTTTACTTTTATATTTACTAAATACATCTTTTCAGAACATCTCCCCTCTAACCTTGCTTTAAAAAGCAGCCACCTGTTTGAAATAAACTTCTATGTAACATTAGCACTGTTCACAATCTGAAGTACTATCAAATGCGGGGGTCCGTGACATGTCAGAATTGGTTTATCTATGACATGTATCTTTCCAAATTGAGGAATTAAGAAAGTGAGTTAAATTCAATCTTAGATACAAGATACCATCATATAAAGTCTAAATTGTGAAATATTAATTGAGTATTTGCTGGGACAAGGCAGCGGATTGTCAGTATGAAACTGAACAAAAATCCCCATAATCAAACCAACTCCAGTTCGACCAGATTCAGTGTATCAACCATCCTTCCCTGATAGGTTTGGTGTGCAACTGAAACCAAACTAACTTTTAGTGGGCAAGTCCAGCTCAAGACTTCCGCTTAACTGAAGGGGAGTTGCATCAGACCTACACATGTTGCCTTTAAGGCCACCTGTGATTCCAAAAGTCGATTTAAGACACCGTGAAAATGAGCTTGTAAAGAACAGTGTGTTGTGTCACTACTTTGAGTGGTCTACGTGGATTTAAGATAAAAGGAATAAAATGTTCTTGAGATTTAAAAAAAAAGTTATGTTGCATATGATTTATGGCCCCTGCCATTTAAAGCATTTTTTTCCTCCAACTTGGTAGATAATAAAATATATCATAATAACCTGGAAATTTGTATTGTGCGGTTGAATTTGTAACTACAGAGCCAGAGGTCATAAACACAAGACACACAAACATGGTTGGGATGGAGCCTGGACAGGAAGTCTTTTCAGCATCAGTGAGGCCCCAAATTTGATCCCTGTTACTGAAAACTATAACACAAAGAGGACATTAAGGAGAAGGCAGATACGTTTACTCCTCGTGCAATCTTTTCCTTTTTAGAAACTTGTTTTTAATTTGTTTGAGAGGGCAAACGAGGAACAATTTGAAAGGTTTTGATTTCCTCACCTTTATCTTATTCTGGTAGCATAGTTTTCCTGGTTTGGGAGTCCAGTAGAGTTTCTCTATGAATGTCTCACCCTCGGAAGATCAGAGTCTGCAGCCACGCCCACAAAAGCTGCAGGGCCCCACTGCTCATTTGCTTAACAGAGGATGTCAACCCGCCCTGACCTATGGCAAAGTCAGGTTGCATTCTGGGCTGCTCCCCATTCCTGCTCAGAGCTCCATAGCCTGGAGCAATGCTGAAACTGTGCATTTGATCTGATTGATGGGCTGCAGTTCCTGCCCTGCTGCAGAAACCTCCTGCCCATCAGCTCCGCTCCGAGCTGCACTCATTCTGCCTAATAACTGCATTACGTCACTCACGTGTATCACGTGTCGAAATGCCTTGCTTCTTCGGTAGTCATTGGGTCGCATCATTCACCCAGAAGGATGCTAAATCGGATTTCAGGAGTACAAGAGCAGTTAGTTATGTCTTGAGCCGAAGAACATGATGAACAAAATCAGTTTCAGATTTCATTCAATTATCAAAGAAAAACAAACAAGAACCTTAAAATTACCATTATTTTGTCCTCTCTCTGGTTTTTTTTTGGGGGGGGAGGTTGTTTTGTTTTGTTTTGTTGTTTTGCTTTGTTTGCTGGTAAAGAGAGTCACTACATAGTGTAGGTTAGCCTCCAGCTTGCTTAGTCTCCTGCTAGGCATAGAGAGATGTGCCTCTACTTGTCCCTTTTGCAGAGATCATTTCCACACTGGCTAAAGGGTTTCTTTATCTCTTGCCGTTGCAGAGTATAACAGTCTCGTTGTTGTTGTTGATGATGATGATGATGATGATGATGATGACGATGTTTTTGTGACAGGGTTTCTCTGTGTAGCCCTGACTGTCCTGGATCTCATTCTGTAGATCAGGCAGGCCTGAAACTCAAGAGATCCACCTGCCTCTGCCTCTCTCGAGTTCTAGGACTAAATGTGTGCACCAGCACTGCCCCATAAGTCTAGCAGTTTTAGATCTCCTGGCGGGTGGCTTTTGTTCAGTCATACATATTATTTAACAGCTCCTCACAATCGTGACTGTGTTCAACCCAAGACAAAAATCAGCTGTTTCAATAGATGATATAAAAATAAATTACTTAAAGGGATTCTGTCTCTGTGTGAAGGCCAGAGGCTGCAATTCTGTAGCTTTCTCTGTCCTTCCCTACCTTACTTACTGCAAAAGGATTTCTGCCTGTGTTACCAGTTTGGCAGGACTTGCTGGTGAGCCTCTTCCTGTCTCTACCCAACCAAAGCTGGTACTCTTGGCACGCCCCCACAACACCACCGTGGCTAAATTTTTATGTATTTTCTGGATATCTGAACTCGGGTGTTCATGATTGTCTTCAAACACTTCATCCACACAGCTATCTCCCTTGTCCCAATAATGGAAATTCTTATAAAAATAAGCAAATGATGCAGAAGATAAATGACAGCTGATATCCTGACGGTGGTACCATGAAAAATAAAGTCACTCGCTGATAATTACACTCATGCATGGGAAAAATAAGTGGAAACTGATTGATCCCATACAAATCTTCGTCTTGACAATAATTTTAAATATATCCATCAAAACAGTACCCAGACTTGGGGCCCTTTCTCTTCCCTGAGCTCTCTGAGAAGAAAAAGCAACACTGGAAGGAAAATGATACACCATTAACATCCTAAAGGAAATACAGGCTAAGTAACTCACCCAAATTACACCGACCATAAAGACTTCACTGGGCCATTTCATTAGTTTATTAGATAAAATTGAATGAAAAGGGGTCTTAAATGAATTATAACCAGCTTGTGGAATAACAAATATATTGTGCATGAGAAAATGAGGTCCATGTGACATCCACGGCCACCATATGTAAAGCCTCTATTGTTTGTCCCTTCTCTTTGAATGTATCAGCTAAACTAAAACACATGACTATCCTTCTCAGGACATGAAAGGAAGCATCAACGACAAGTCTCTGCCCAGCCCCCCATGCTCGGCTTGTGAACACTGGGTAGCACAACCTCAAAGAACTTTCTATTAGTGTCCGCAGAACAGCAAGTGGATCACATGTAGGCCCAGCCCTTAGCAGTCTCCTCATAAAAGAATTTGGCTAGCATTTAGGAATTCGCCTAATGAAAGGCTATCTTGTTAGAGCTCTACCAGTCAAAGGATGAGTCTGGGTTGTTCTTTCCCACTTCCAGGATGGCTGTGTGTATGATGCACAGCACTGCCTACATCATGTGGTGTCATTGCCCAGGCCCTAGACCATAAGTTGGCTTTGTGACTCTGGAACACACATCTCTTTGCTGTGAATCCCAGTTTGTTCCCACCATCCAGCTTATTTTGCACACCACAGCATACAGTACTGTAGTATATTTAATAGACAATGTGAAGTTGCCCCCCAGGGACTTACGGTGGGTGCGGTGTCCAGGCTGTTCCTAACACAGTACCGAACAAAAGGAATTATGACAAATCAGGAGTGTCACACTGTGGACTGTGTCGAAAGACTACCTCCCACAGAATGCTATGTGGCAGCTTATAGACTGCAATTTAATCATGGAGAGCCATAGGAACCTTATCTGCTCCCATTCTAGCTCCCAAATAATGAAGTACTAAGTGTACTAACAAGCTCCAATCCTTGGCTGGACACAATCTCAGCTATTTTAACCCTCTGAACTATCTACTTCCCAGCCACACAGCCTTCACTTTCCATTTGCGTCTTTCCCTGGCTCACTCTGGTCCATGTGTGTCCACATGTCTGCTCCTCTCATCGCAACCTCAGAGCAAAACCTCCTAGACTCTCCATGTGATCTCTTTACCTCTTTTTTTCTTGGGCCTTCTTTTCTCTTCCTACCTGGTACCCCTGGCTGGGATGGGAAGTCTAGACTTCCTATCTCCTCTGCCTAGCCATAGACTGTTCAGCTCTATTAACCAATCAGAGATAATTGGGGAGCATTCTTTACACAACATTGATACAAGGGATGGTTCAGTAATCATGACAGTAACCAGATCTCTGGGCACAGAAATCAGCATCTGAATATACAATGCACAAGAGCAATCCCCAACCGCAGCTTCTTCTCTTAAGAATGGGTGGAGCTCAAGTTGACTCCAGCATTGAGGACCCTCTTCAACAAAGATGTTACATCAAAGCAGATGAGTGGTAGTTTCCTTAGATGGGCATGGTGTGCAGGATTCCTCAGAGGGAACTTGGATTTTTCTTCACAGGGTATTTGGACTTGGCTTTGTCTTTCTGTTTTCATTTGCAAATAATTTCTTCATCATTATGCAATCTAGTTATTATTGAAAGTGGTACTAAGTAATGCTAATACTCTTATTAATTAATTTTAGTAGCAATAACAACTCTAAACATCCAAATATTGTACACGTAACTTGGCTACTTAATACCTACAACTTAGGAATTTACATGAGTAACTCCATGCCCTAACAAGACTCATAATAAATATTTCAGCACTTTGCAATTTTTAAAAAGAAGCTTAAAGCATTCCTCACACTCACAGAGTTATATTTAATGCCAAAGTCCATGCTTCTAACCAAGACATCAGCTCCTTGTGAGCCCTTCAGAAAATTATTTTCCATAACTGGATTGGCTCAGTAAAAATAAAATGATTCCTTTGTTAGAGATGACTGTAACACTTACATAGTTAATGTAATTTTATCCCAGTTTCTAAATACTCAAAGACACAGACTTTCTCCACGCTGACTTTATAAACATGAAGATGACATA
Source organism: Tokudaia tokunoshimensis (assembly GCA_036184795.1). Taxonomy (NCBI): domain Eukaryota; kingdom Metazoa; phylum Chordata; class Mammalia; order Rodentia; family Muridae; genus Tokudaia; species Tokudaia tokunoshimensis. The sequence continues at coordinate 24,889,728 of BTHU01000022.1, forward strand.
AAATGTCATTAAATGTTATCACATGATACTCCTGACTTGGATCGTGAAGAAGAACCTAGAAAGGAGGCGTTGTGGGTTAGTGGTGTTAGATGGTAGAATTTGTCTTTTACTTATGTTTAATGTACTAGTTTACTCCGCATTACTGTAACAAAATATCTGCAACCAACAACTCGTAAAGAAAAAGAGGGTTCTGCCTGAAGTTACATACCATGATTTGTTGCCCTCCTTGGGTTTCATATCTGCAGTCAGGCAGCAAGTACATCATGGATAGAAAGTTGATGGAAAAGCATGGAGCTAGAAATTGAAATGAACAAACAAACAAACAGGGATAGATAAGGTTCCATAATCCCCCTGGAAGGCAGTTCTTAATGACCTAAATCCTACCACCTCCCACTGGAGCAATGAGGTGGGGACCAAGACTTTAATGTGTATTTCTCAGAGAGTCACTTATTCAAACTGCCAGCTTGACTGTGTCTGTAGACAATAGAAAGGCAAGCCGTTGTGCACACTGGAAAGGGATTTTATTTCTTTTTTCTTTTTTAATCTCTTTGTGTGTGTGTGTGTGTGTGTGTGTGTGTGTGTGTGTGTGTGTGTATGTGTGTGTTTAAGACCTATTTGTTTATTATGTATACAGGGCTCTGCCTGCATGTATGCCTGCAATCCAGAAGAGGGCAGCAGATCTCATTACAGATGGTTGTGAGCCACCCTGTAGTAGCTGGGAATTGAACTCTGGACCTCAGGAAGAACAGTCAGTGCTCTTAAACTCTGAGTCATCTCTCCAGCATGAAAAAGATTTTCTTGATCAGATTATTTAAAGTAGTGGACATCCCTTAAATGTGGGTGGCACTGACAGGTGATAACTAAAAGAAGGACAAAGGAAGTCTTGCTTTTGCTTGCTTGCCTTGGCTCTTACCTGCAAGCTCATTTATCCTGGTGTTGCTGCTACAGCACATTCCTTCACTGAATAACAGGACCCAGCTTTGTGCTTCCAATGTGGACTGAACAGGAGAACTACAGAGGTAGCTCCAGTTACACTAGAGACTTGTCAACGACATAAAACCATCTCTCTACACAGACTGAAGCTGATGTTTAGAAAACCACTGACTAATTTAGATGATACACAGAAAGGCTTGGGGGAGGAAGAACAAATGATTTCCACTGCTCCATTAAGTTTTTCATACCATAAAATTTCTTTTCAGGCTTTCAAACAATATTATTTAACCACTGTGGACTGTCTACTCCCCAGTCAAAAGCAGCTTATAGGTTCAGAGTGCAGCCAGTGTTACTAACATGATAATTCAACAACTCACTGACTCCTCTTTCAAAAGAGTCTGGTGAGGGATGTCGGGTCTCAGGTATTCACAGCAGATGTTTCTGGAATGAATTCCACTCAAATTAAAAACTGCATCAGATAGTATTTTGTAAGGCCATTTTTTCCCATTGAATGATGGGATACCCAATAATCAGCTCATTGTGTACAATCACAAGTTGGATTTACATTAAGGAATCTGATCTCTTTGTGAAGATCTTCTCCAGGTTTCCTCTTTGAATTAGAAAACTCAAACATGTCACCTTGGGGGACGTGAATATATTAATGGGTCTCAATATCTTTCACCTAAGTATCACAAAATTTGTTACCAATATCAAAAGAACAAACTTGTCACAGTTCCATCTGAGGAGAGGTTGAGTCTCACTGTGCCCCATGATAGTCAAGCAGGGTGTGCAGGAAGCTGCCACACCTTCACAGGTCAGCATCAGTCTGCAGCAGACCTGACTGACTTATGTATTTATTTTTATTTTCCATTTCTTTTCATCACAAGGTCACAGGTAGCCAGCTTAATTTTATCCACAGTTTATGGAAGAACAAAAGGACAGAGGGGGAAGACAGAAGCCTGTAATTATTTCTCTCTTTTTTTCTTTTCTCTAGAAAGGTAAGCATTCTGAGGGTACAATTTGGTCTCATTTATTAAGTTTAAGAATGTTTGGTTTCTTTGAGGTCTTTCACCATCGGCCTCTCTCTAAAGGACACATGTACATCTTCAATAGTGCACGAGCATACAAACACACCACACACACACACACACACACACACACATACACACACACACACCACACACCACACACACACACTACACACACACACACACACCTCTACATACATGGAAGTATCACTGAAAATTGTGAAAGAGGGGTTGAAATGATAAAATAAATTGTAAAGCCATTCTCCATCTATGTGAGGGAGTATAAAAAAAAATCCTACTGACTTACAACAACTTAAAGCAGCTATTTGAACAACTGAGTCTGATATTCTTCCAAAAATCATATGAGGTTTCATTATACTGAGTTGAGTTGTGCTCACTACAAAAGCACAGCAAATTATTGTTTTTCATATATTTTTCATAGGCAATATAGATATTGTAGTATTAGTGCCTAAAAGTGAAACTAATAATATATTATAATACATACAGGGATTTCTTTATGCATATGCTCTGCTAAATTATTTACACATGAGCTACTGGTCATTAAATGACTTTGGGAAAATATGTCAGATACATCAGCAAAATCATGATTTTTTTAATTTTTCTTTTTTGGTCCCATGCAGCTGTCAGATCGGTTTTCAGGTTTTAGTACTTTAATTTCTTTTAGTGTTTCCATAGAAATAGCATTAACGAGATGATAGATTAGATATAATAATATGATGCCTCTGACATCAGTGGAATTTATCTTCATCGCATGTCTGATAATACCCTCTTATTGTGTAATGAACCCTGCTATTTGTATCCATCAGACTTTTCCTCATTCATCTTCTTACTTACTAAAGATAGAATTTTTCTCCAGACTCTTGGGGATCAATGCAAATTCTCGCTCATCTGTGTGTCTGTCATTATCTGTGGTCATCTGGTAAATTGATTCAGCACATCTCAGTTCAAATGGCATTCATTAGTGGGTACAGGATGAGTGCCAGTATTTTATATATACATAATTCCAGCTGTGGGTGACACCATTACATCTTACAGGCAGGTCTGGACATAATGGAAAAGTACAAACATGTTTCCAGTAAAAACATGAACAAGGGAAAGAAGTGTAGAGAACTGAGGAGCATCCTGGTATCCTTTCACCTTCCTGATCTCCAGGAGGATTCTGGGGAGCCATCCCTTTGGGAAGCACCTCAGCTTCTTCCTCTGTTTCTTTTATCTTTATATTTTCACAGCAACCAGGTACCATTTAATGATAGGAACATGCTCTGAGAAATGTGCCGTGAAAACCATTCAGATACACAACACATACGGAAGCTGAAGGGACTGTGGTAGGTATGAATACCGAGTACCTGGAGTACTGATGTGTTCTAAAGTGTGCAATAAATAAAATGTAATAGAAAAGTTAAAAAGGGATATTCAAATAAATTGATTAAGAACCTTGGTGTGAGATCAAATAGAAACATTTAAATCCAGTTGTACGTATGCCAAAATAGAAACATTATAATCAGAAAACAGAACATGCTAGGTAGAAGGAGAAATGAGGAAGACCATGCTACATGCTGCTAGCAATGATGGTGATGAATTTAAACACACTTGCTCTTTGAAAAAGAGAGAAAAGGGGTAGAATGGGCTGTATCATGTCACTTATAGGTGGAGAATAAGAAAACTATGGTGGATCTATTGGTAGACTATCAAAACAGAATGTATAAATACCAGAAGACCATCAAAGTAACAAAATTGCCTGATGTCAAGTAGACACAGTAATGTCAACTGTGCAGACACCTCAGAATAATGAAGGGATTTCATATCTGGAAAGATGGAACTGAGGTGATTTATTCTCTCATTTGACTTTGGCTCAGTACAGGTCAGTCCTTGCCTTAAACATGAGGTAAACAAGGATGGCACCAAAGGATATGACAAGGTGGTTGAAGAAAAGCTTGCAAGTCTTCAACTCTATACAAAACTACAGGCAGCCAAGGAATGCTAAGAGTAGGAGAAATGGTCCTCTCCAGGGAAGAGAGCCCTCCAGTGGGTTGTCCAAAATCAAATGGTCAGCCGTGAAGACAGGCATACAAATAGTATTAGACTGAGTGAGCATGTCATATTCTCAAACATATATGTATTACAAATTTGCAGATATATGCACTAATAACCGTCAATGAAGAATGAAGCCACGAGTTTGAAAGAGAGCAAGAAGAGATATACGGGAGGTTTTAAAGGGAGGAAGCAGGTATGCTGTAAATATATAAACATCAGAAACACCATTGATCTTTATATAAAACAAGCATGAGAGACTGTAAGGCAGAGACAAAGGAGCAGACTAGTCAGAGACATGAGGACATGAAGAACACAGTGGTCATTCATCATTTTAAGCAGCACAATCTTCTGAAATTGAATAAAAAGAAAAATTGAGATAATGAATAACTAGCAATACCAAAATGGTGCCATGTTGGACTTGTGTGGCAATGCTTTGCCACCACAAGATGTTTTAAAAAGCAAGTATAAAGATTTTTTTAAATATTAAAAACATTTATTCAACAAAGAACTAGAACACCTCACTGAAAAGAATGAACCATATCTTAGTAACATTTTGGGGCACTGAAGTTTGCCAAATACATCTTTATTCTTATCACTTTAAAGTAATTTCATTTTATTTAATTCAAAGAAGAAATAGGACATTAACACAAATATTCCTACAAATGCTTACTTTAATGTGATTTTTACTAGTAGAAATTGAATATGTCTATGAACAAAATCAAAACCCATCAACCCCTGTGCTCATAGAAGACCAGAGAAATGTGCTTAGATTCTTCTATTTAGATGTATGTTTATCTGGTCACTTAAAAAAAATTGTGATTGAACACTTTAAGATCAAGACACATAAGTTCCCCAATACAATGTTGAGTGAAAGAGAAAGCAGAACATAAATATATGGTACAAAACATAATATGTATTGTATACATACATAATATGTACAATTATAATAAGTTTTAACACTTACCTATGTGTATAGACATACCCATGAGGGTACTGCTCACAGGAGCAGACATATTAACAGAGGAACTATCTCCTCTACAATATCATCAATATTAGTAATCAGTTTTGTTTTTAACTTTCTGCTTTTTGAGCAGTTCATACATAAGTATTGTTTTTTGTTGTTTTGTTTTTCTTTTTTATTATTAGTATTCTTTGGTCTTCTTTTACAGTCCAGTGGTTATCCCCCTCCTGGTCCACCTTCTGATTCTTATTCATCCCATATTTCCTCCCCTGTCTCCAAGAGGATGTCCCAACCCCCCACCCCTACTACACCAGTCCTTCCCACTCCCTGGGGCCTCCAGTCTTTTGAGAGTTAGGTATACTCACTGAGTTAGGTCTCACTGGGGCCAGACCAGGCAGTCCTCATCAGCTGGTGTATGCTGCCTGGTTGGTGGCTCAGTGTCTGGGAGATCTCAGGGGTCCAGGTTAGTTGAGACTTTTATCTCCTGCTTCTAAGCCTTCCTTCTTCTCCTTCTCCTCCTCCTCCTCCTCTTTCCACCTCCCTTTTTGTTCCTACCCTGTCCCAACACCATTTTCCTTTTTCATTGTTCCTTGAACCTAAAATTCACCAAGGAACCAACGAACTGCAAGTTTCATTTTGTGTTTATGGAGAAGTTCTCAACACTTCTGTGTCCTGGCTGTCCCAGACTAGTTCACTAAGGAAGACCAAAAGGCCCCAGAAGTATCTAAACCACTTCTAAAATTCATATGTTCTGTGTCTGTCTTTGACCTAGTCCCAAAACGTGCCTTGTTACAAACCAAAACAGAGTAAGAGAAGGTCAGTGTATGAATCAGAACTGCCCATAGGTTAGTAAGGGGGAAATAACCTAAGAAATACTTTATATATTCTTATATTAAATATTTTTGACAAAGCCTGAAGGAATCCAACTTCAATGGCTTGGAACAAGTCTGCAACTTGTGCCCTGAGAACTCACTGTGATTTGCATTCATATAAACACCTTCATTTTTTTCGTTAACTGAGCTGATTTAACTGCTAATTAAAACTAGTCAGTAAGCACAATGCAAAATTAATTAAAACCATTTAGTAGAGGGATGCAAATTAGATGACTCAGTGCGTTGGACGCTATCAAAGTCAGGAAGGCTCCTACTTGTCATCAGGCACCATAGTTCTTAGGGTAAGTGCCTTCCCCAGGGAGAAACATTAAGGAATGAAAATCATCCTGTTGATTGTATGATGTTTTATTCAGCAAATGTGCTCAAATTCAGCTGATCTTTTCAATGGAAAACAATAGAAGTAAAAGGCTAGCATCTCACAGGTATTTAATAGTCACAAAACAGTTTATAAAATGAACATAACACTTACGATAAACACCATCATTTCAGATCATATAAAGATAAAAATGAACACTATGTAATAAAAGAAAATCACTTTGCCTAGAGATAGACACTAAGCAACCCCTTTCTACCCTTGGTTTTTGAGACAACTTTTCATTGCTTCAACCTTTAATTGTCCTCTGTTGAGAGGTGACCACTTCTGCCTCTATCAATACTCCATTTTGACACTATAAGTATTCTTTCCTTACCATTTTTTTCTGATTTTAGATCATTTTCTTTTTCGAAAAACTTCCCACAAGGCATATATGATATCAGTGAAGTAGAAAGTAGACACTTGGCCTTCAATGTTTATTCAAAATGGAAAGAGGGAAAACTTTCCCTGTAATTTTGTAATTTTCTTCCTTACAACTACTGATAGTGGCTTGTATAGGCAGTTCCATCTTTTCACAGGTAATTTCACCTCAGTGGTTTTATAGCATCTATGGTTGTGGATAGTCATTTGATTTAGAACTGATAGAGTTACATATGCACTGAATGCTGCAAAACTGCACACATGCACACACACACACACACACACACACGCACACAGAGACAGAGACAGAGAGACAGAGACAGAGACAGAGAGTTTTCTGCTTTAAGTCCCATCACTACCATACTTAATGTGATAAAGAATATGTAAGTTTTGTCTTGTTTGGGTTGAAGTTTTATTTGATAGATTTTTGTGATTGTTGGCTGCATATATGTGTTGGAGAGAGTGGAAATGTGCACCTGTGTGCAGATGCCCACATAGGTCAAAAAAGAGCACTGGATCCCTGGAGCTGGGGTTACAGGTGATCATGAACTGCTCCACCTGATGCTAGGAAATGAACTTGAGTCTTCTGCAAGAGCAGTATCCATTTTTGACTATGGAGCCATCTCCTCCGACCACTGCTGTTTATCTGTTTGTTTGTTTGCTTGCTTGTTTATCTACTTACTAAGTAGAACAGGCTGCCCTCAAACTTCAATGACCCTCCTACCTTTGCTTTCTAAGTATGGAACTGCAGGTCTGCTCCACCATGCTCAGCTTTATGGAACAACTTTATAAATAATATTGAAAGCATTCATCACAGACAAAATAAAAGGACCTTTTCATGTAAATAAGTCTGCATTTAGAGTCATCTTTACACTTTGTGTAGGTCTCTTAGATAGCTGTGCATGCTGCTTGAACCTTTAATTTCAGCACTCAACAGGCAGAGAGGTCAGTGAAGCTCTCTGGTTTTTCAGTCAACTTGTCTACCTAGGGAGTTGCATGCCAACCAGGGCCACACAGTGAGACATTGTCTCAAACAAAACATCAGCAGCAGGATCCCTGCACCTAAGTCTAAAGGAACATCACAGTAAAGGGGGAAGAAGGTTGTAAGAGTCAGGACATCTGCTGCAAGATTGTCTTGTGTCTATGACTGGGAAGTTACACCCATAAAATAGTAACAACATAGCTGCCCTAAACAAGATCCAGACAATGACACCAGTTGACGTGTCAGTGTGGGTGGTAGAAATCTTACAAAGCCCCACACCTAGAACAAGAGCTACTGCCAACCAATGACCACTGGGAGAGGAGGGTTTAGTCTTCCTTAGGAACGAGCCTCCGAATTGGTTATCCAATGTCAAGCTCCCAGCCCTAAAAGCATAAATACATGCAAGTAACATTAAATGGACTCAGAAGAGTGTTTTTACATATTTATATCTCTGTGTACATGTGTAATAACAATAATTAAAGAAAAGGTGACATAAGTTTGAGGGGGCACAAGACAGCGTGGTGAGAGGAGGAGGAAATGATGTCAACATAATACACAAATATGTTATTTAAAAATGAAATTAAATTTAAGTGTAAAAATTAAATTATATTTAAAAATCAAAACAAAACCCTAGGATCAAAAAAAGTTCTGAAATAAAATTTCTGTGGGAATTGTGTTACAGTAGGCAGATGCCGGGGGAGCCATTGAGAAAGTACAGAAAATCTGAACAGAGGGAGGACAAACGTGTGTCTTAAAACTTCTATTCTGACTTTGTTTCTACCGTTACCTAGAAAGGGAAAAACTGTTCTATTTCCCTGTTAGGGTTTCTATGGTTGTAATAAATACCGTGACCAAAGGCAACTTGGAAAGAAAGGGGTTTATTTCAACTTATACCTCCAGGTACCAGTCCACCACAGAGGGAACTCAGGATAGAAATGAAGGCGGTGACTTGGAAGAAGGAACTGAAGCAGAAGCCATGGAGGCATGCTGCTCCAGGGCTTGCTTGCTCCTCATGGCTTACTTAACCTGATTTCTTATTACAACTAGGATCACCTGTTCATGGGTGGCACCAGCCTCGGTAGACTGGGGCCTCCAACATCAATTACTAATTTAAAAAAAAAATACAACTTGCTTACAGGTGATCTAATGGAGGCATTTTCTCAATTGAGCTCCCTCTTCCCAGAAGACTCAAGCTTGTGTAACTTTGACAAAACACTAACCTGAGCATCATCTATAAGATTAGTTTCTTTTTCTATAAATGGTTTCATTCAACTTTTGCTGGTTTACCTCTTCAGCCACTGTTTACCACTTCCCAGGCTGAATTCCAATCACACTCTGCAGCTGAGGATAAGACTGAAATCTTGGTCTTCCTTTATCGGCCTCCTGTGGGCTAGAATTACAGGTGTGCTACATCATGCCTGGTCTAAGGTGTCTAAAACTGACATTTGCTCTTTCACAGTACCTTTGCCATCCAGACCTTAGCTGTTTATATACCACCTCTTCTTATGCCAGCTACATGTTTCTACTTCTCATATTTTAATTACATAAAAAGAGACCAGCTTTGAAGACATTAGGATGACTTGCACAGCTCACTCTTCACTTCATGTAAGAATTTTGGAAGTGTCACTAAAACCCATAAATCACTGTTGTATCCATTCTTAGAAAAGCTCTGTATATCACCCTGATGGAACACAAACTTATGAGATCACATAGAAATTCATAGCAGATTGTTCAAAAGCCTTAGGTAACAGAGATTGGATAATTCCTTAACCAATCTCTGTTATTATTGAAGCATAATTTATTTTAGTCAGTGCTGTTGGCTGAGTTGGATGACACCCAAGTCTTCATCACAGAACCTTATTTGAATAGCATCTTCATTGAGGTAACTGGGCTTAAAATGAGGTTCAGACTTAAGCTAAACTTACTATAGAGTCCTTATTAGAAGGTAAGATTAAGACCTAGATGTACACAGAGAAAAGACACCATGTGCAAAACAAGTGGTGAAGGGTGAGAGTTCAAGACAAGTCTTCTCTGTTAGCTTATATAACTGCATAGAAATAACTCATTTGTTATTTAATCCACACTGATTTTTGTTGTCTTTATATTAGCATAAAAATAAAACCTAGTCAGTAATTGTGGCAGATGGGAAATTATTTTTAGTATTATAAAATTTGTTTGTAATGTACACTGTATGTCTTATTTTTGGTATATAATAGAGGAAGGTTTTTTATTTAATTCTGTTGCAAATTAGACAAGTGCTAAAGTCTTTCAAACAATGTACTTGTGAAATGCTCACCGTTAGAGTAGAAAAACTCCCCAGGTCAAGAGAATAGAATGTCTGGCCTGGAAAGAAACCTAATATTCTAGTTGCGTGTGTCAATCACTCGACCAAGAGACCCCCTCTAGGGAGGTAGTTTCCTTTAAACCATGCTAAAGACATAGGTAGAATCATTAATTAGTGCTTTATTGAGATAGCATACTTTTTTTTTCTTTTCTGTTTTTTGTTTGCTTGTTTGTTTTTGTTTTTCTGGTTTTTTTTTTTCTAGACTGGGTTTCTCTGTGTAGCCCTGGCTGTTCTGGAACTCACTGTGTAGACTAGGCTGGCCTTGAACTCAGAAATCCACTTGCCTCTGCCACCCAAGTGCTGGGATTAAAGGCGTGCACCACCACTACCCAGAGAGATAGCATACTTTTACTACCCCAACCTCCAGGCTCATATTCATACAGCTTTGTAAGTCTATCCATCTTTCCAAACTGTCCAATAAAGTTTAATTTTTCTTCTATTCTCTTCTTGGCAGCTCTTGAAGTTTACAGCTTAGCTGTCCAAGAGGGTTTTTATTTGTTTGTTTAGTTTTTGTTTTGTTGTTTTTTATGCTGATACAATTGCCTTTGAGCTTCTGTTTGAGTCCATTCTTGAATTCTTTTATCAATGAGACTAAGAACGGTTAGTCCACAGAGTCATCTTTTCTCAAGACGAATGAAACCCAAGAAGTTAGCATTGTCTACAGAAAACTAATCTCCCAGTGAAGTCTGGTGAATACATCCTACCAATCAAATTTTTTCTTGCCAAACATTCTGATTAATCCAAAGGAGGGGTTGAATAAATCTAAGGTAACTACTGTAGAAACTTGGAAGCCCATCATCCTTCCTCACAGTGATCTGAGAAGGGGATATGAGACAATATGATCTGAGTGGCAATTTTCTTACTAAACCATTTTTCTCCACATACACACACACATACATACATACATGTAACCTCCCAGGGGTTACACACGAGCGGATCGGGTTCTCTGGACGGAGAGCTGGGGAGATAAAATGGGGTGACGAGGGAAAAGACATATGAATCAAAACAACATGGCTGTTCAAAGTCTCTCTTTTACTTGGGGAAAATGACGATTTAAGCCTTGGGGGCCCGTCTCCCAGAGTTGCGAGTCTGCTCAGCGGGGCTTCGGCTCCACTGTTGGGTCTACAGTTCTGTTGCTCTGCAGGAGGTGCAGGCGGATGGGCGGGTCATCTGCTTAATTCTGGAATTCTTAGACCTGGAGGAACAAAGAACTTCACTCCACCCAAGTTGGAGTGGGATTACGGCCAGCACAGGAATTTCAGCTCTCAGGCTGGGAGAGCAAGTTTCTGCCAGGCAACAAGACACCCCAATATGGCTCTCTACATATACATACATACGTACTTAAATAAGTGCATACAGTTTTTTGTTCTTTGCCATGTGTAACTAGATACCAAACCATTTCATAATCCTATCAAAATCTTTTTCTATAGATTGCTGGACACTGTACTATTTAATTCCTTCAGAAATCATTTGATTTCCCTATTTATATGTTGGTTATGATGTTTCTGAAAAAGATAATATCTCTACACCCTTTCTATCTATATAAAACATAGGAAGAGCATGCAGTAAGGAACTGGAGAAGAGAGGATAATTTTCTGGGAAACAAACTGCTTCCCACATCTCTATCATACAAACATACATGAAAATATACAAGGTAGTTTGGTTGGTCACTGAGAAAAAAAAAAGAGGCAAACTTCTTGCTGACCAGAGGCAAGACAATTGTAGAGATTTAGGACCAGAAGGATCATGGGGTAGTTAGCTGAAGACACAAGGTCCCCACAAAACTGGCTGGATCCAACATGGCCTGCATAAGTCTGACATGTGCCTCCGATCTAATGAGAAAAACAAAGCCTCTCTAGGCTCTTAATGAGCTTACTAGAGAGAGCTAGATCATCAGCTACTCACTGACCCCTGAGTTCACAAACCCTCTGTCAGGTGTACAGTCGCAGAAGGAAGGCTTCCTTTTCCCAGTTTCTACTCTCAGATTGATTTTTTCCTTGTGAGTCACTGAAGGAAATCCTAGAAAATGATACCAAAAAAAAAAAAAATCTAAACTGGGTCTAGTTACAGAATTGTGACAGTTGAATAACTGAATAACAGTTAAGAAAATCAGAACAACTACATTTATACTGTCTGTGTTCAAAGCAAGGATCTTATTTGGGGTTTGGTTCATACTGGTTTAAGTTTGTACAAAGAGAACACTTATCTGTTCCTTTTGCCATCAGCCTACAACATCCAGATGCCTCTGAATAGGTTATTTTGAGGCTGAATGGAATAATGATGAACAATAGAGTTTATATGGCTTCTCAGCCTCTGGGGTTTGTTTCTTAGAGCTGTGGAAGCAGAGGTGGAGATTAGACTATCCAACTTCCTGCCAGGTGCTGCAAGCTAGACACACCTTTTAGAAGTGGGCTGATTGTTCTCGCTTCTGTTATGCATGTAAAAATACACACTTAGAAAGTGCACAAGTTTAAGGCCTAGAGGGTTCTTATACCATAGTATCTCTCTTCCATGTTGATTAAAGTTTATGGCTTTTATAAGATTTTTAAGTCCTTTATGGGTTAATAATCAGTGGACAGGGCTTTGGTTGGGATTGTGAAGGAAAACATATGGCCTATGAGCCTCAGTCCCAATACCAAAAAGAGGAAAGAAAAGAAAAGAAAAGAAAGGAAAGGAAAGGAAAGAAAAAAGAAAAGAAATAAAAGGAAAGGAAAGGAAAGGAAAGAAAAGAAAAGGAAAGAAAAGAAAGGCTAGGCAAGCCAGACACCATACCTGAGTTTCAGTCTACAGTGAAACAAAAGTGAGTTAACTAAATTCCTACATTCTGGTTTTGTCAGACTAAAACAGGGCTTGTAAGAATGTTACCTTAGATTCATTTATTTTAAATTATTGGTTCATCTTTTGGTCATTTAGAATGTATATTCAGATAATCTTTCTAGTGAAAAGTATATTGTAATGTCATTGACTCATGAACAGTATTTACAGGGACTCTGTACACAAACATGGAGCAAGTATTATCCAGTTTTAAAGTAATGGTCTAAATAAGTGTAGTCCAAAGTCCATGGAAAGTTAAGGCACTATTGTATTACTGAGATAGGATAATGGGCCTAAGCCTGAGATCTGGAAGGCCTAATTCAAAGCCTTGTAATACCAGCACATGCAGAAAATGAGGAGGTAGAAGAAGGGGCTGGAAAAGTTCAACCACACCCCTGGTACAGGGATAGAGGCACACTAAGTTTGTGACTTTTGCTCAATATAACACTACAATGTGTACCCCTGCATGAAGATTAAAAATGTTTTAATGAAACACGTGACACATGAAGTTGTGTACAGAACACTAAGGAAACTATAGAAATCCCACACTACACATAACCCAGAGACCCTGAACTAGTGTAGCTTAAAAACCCAACTCTTTGAACAGGGTTGCTTTTGGCCTGCTGAACATGTCCCCACTCTGCCCTGACTCTTCCTTTGGAACTGTGCCCTTACTTAGTAAATCCCCACTTTGCTTGCTACTATCCAAGTGTCTGTCCAGTTTCGCATTCTCAGAATGACAACATGGAAGTTCTCGTGCATCATTCCTATTGCCAATATGAGCCACTATCACTACGATTCACTTGGTAAGAAAGCAACCTAAAGTCACAAGCCACATTTGTGTCCCTTATTGGTCCTACTCCAGAATTTTTATATTTTACTACAGAAATGCTAACAGATTTCTTTTTACTTGTTACACTAGACTCTTAAGAAATAGGCACTGTAGTAATTTTAAGTTAATTCATTAAATGCTTCTAGACTCTTCTATATATAGCCTCCAAGAGCAAGCATCCAAGAGCTTCTTACATGCACCTCCTCTAGTGTGAGATTTGTTTTTTCACTAACACTTACATGAATTCTTTTAAGGTCAATGAAACTCCTCAGTCTCCTGCCCTGGAATCCTACCATTAATTGAAAAACAGACCCTGTGAGCAGTAACTGTTCAGCCCGCCATAAACTCTATGCTTCTATATTTGGAATAACTCACCCGACCCCCAAAGAAAAAACTTACGATGAAAAGGAATTGTCACTAGAAGGCACTCAAAGGTGGGACTCTTAAGACATGATATGTTGAACAAATTAATTCTGCTTCTGCCAAAGAGATTCTTTGCCTTACACATGTATGTCTGGTGTTAAACTATGTCATAAGCTAGGATAAGCCCCTCACCAGAAACCAGCACCATGCTTTTATACTTCTCAACCTCCACAATTAGACAAAATCCTTCTATTGTTTACAAGCTTCTCAACTGTGCCACTCAGCTGCAGCAATGGAATATGAACAGAGACAATGGCTTGCCTCTTCTCCCATTTGCTCCAGAATTCTACAGACCACAGAGATCTCAGTGCATTGTACCCACTGGGTGTCTTTGCATGGGGAGTTGTCTTGAAGATCCTCACATAGCTTGATTATCACTCCATTGACATACCATCTCTTAACTTCCCAGAAAGATCCCAGTTCCCATATCTTTGTGCCTCCCATACCCTGTGTGCTGTCTTGTTTCTTTTAATTACTCTTTAGTGTCAGTCACCATGGACGTAGTGTATACATACAATGCATGTATGTATTCATATATGTATGTGCATGTACAACAGGCATTCTTTACTATTTCGCTCCCTTCATTAGGACACTAACTTTGTGAAGGCAGAAATGTCTCATACTTATTCATTAAATAATAAGATTTTAATGTATGAATTTAACTGTTGATTAGTTTTTGTTTTTCTATTTCGTGTATTTTTGTATTATTTACCAATACTATCTATTAATATATTCAAAGACTAGTTTTTTTAGATTAATATTAATTCCTTCTTCACTCTCTGTCCAGTTCCATAACATTGTCAAAATGATCATCAAGTCTAGAAGAAGCAATATCAAAAACTTCTATGCTGCATTGTATTGACCCAGAATAAAGTTAAACCAGTTGAAAAACAAAGAAACTTAAATTTATTAGGAGCTAATTAGTGTGGCAATGTGGGGAAACACAGATTCAAGCAACTTTCAAGTCTGTTCCCTGTTGGGAAATGGCTCAGAGGTTAAATTATTTGTCATGCAGGTATGAGTACCCGAGTTCAGATCTCCAGAATCCCTGTAGGACCACGCAAGGTAGCAACATTTGGAATGCCAGCACTAATGTGGCAAATGGAGGGTGAAGCCAGGAGAAGCCCTGGAAGCTGTGGACCATACGTCTGTCATATGTACAACAGGAAACCCTGCCTCTGAGATGAAGACTCAAGGTTATTATCTCACGTCCACACATGTGCTGTGACACATGTGACTCACATTCACATGCATGGAAATAAAGATATAAACACATGCATACACATGTACATGACACTCATGCATATGAACACGTGCACATACACACTCTATAAAAACAAACAAATCTGGCCTGGCAATATAGCCTGGCAAGTTAAGGCAATTTCTGTCACACTTGACAATCTATGTTAATCCCAGAACCCATGGAGGTTGTCCTTTGTACCAGCATACACACACACACACACACACACACAGAGAGAGAGAGAGAGAGAGAGAGAGAGAGAGAGAGAGAGAGAGAGAGAGAGAGAGATTAAAACAAAGGAAATCTGTTCCAAAAGTGGGCACAGTGACAGGCACATAATATCAGTATTTAGGAGGTAAAGTTAGGAGGATCAGGAATTCAAATCTATTTCTACTTTAACTGTAGAATAAAGTCAAGAGCAGCCAGTGCTGTGTATAATTGTTGAAAAAAATCTGTCCAAGGTTTTATAAAATGACAGTTCCATTGGGATGACCTCTCTTGTTCTTCAGGAATGGTGATTGGTAGTAGCGAAAGTTCAGCTGTCTAGTAAGAAGGGGCTGACATATCCTTAGTCTCTGGATAGCTTAGGGGCAAGACCCTCATACAAGGGCCATCTAAGGTTCTATGTGTTCCAAAAACAGCCTCTCACCCTTGGGTATTGGTCAGGTGGGTGTATCTTCATCCTGCTCCGGTCTGTCTGAATTCTGACTAACAATGGACTCTGGACTCCATTTAAAGAGCTCCAATCAAAGCTACTAAACCTCATTTTCCTCTGACAACCATTTTAATCCAAAGATAGTTTTATGAATAGAATCTACAGAGTCCAAACACGAACAAACATTCTCAATAAAGACTATTTTCTACAAAAAGAGCTACCAAAGGTAGACATATTCTTTGAGTTTACTTTGGTAGATATTTCATCAAAACAATTTAAGTCTATCATTAGGTGATCACCATGTGCTAAACTCTTTAGCAAGCTATCATTCACCATGAATCTGTGAGCCTGCACCATTTCCTTATGAAGGGCCTTTGGTGATTGTTACATGTTCCTGTAATACCGATGTTCATCAGTATAACATATAAGAGCTACATACTCCCTGTCCCACGGAAATTTCTGTCTTACACCCCCTGACCAAATCCCAAACAACATAAACAGTAATAACCCAGAACTATGTAGTTAAGGAAAAGAATAAAAGCAGTGAACCAGATGAAATTCCCAGCTGAGCCACCTGAAAACCCGGTTTTCCCATTACCAAAAGGACCAGGTAGGAGAGAGAACACGGCCAGGACATAACTTACAAGTGACAGTCACAGACACAGTGACTCACAAGTTTCATAAGTGAATACAACTGTCCTGCAAGTTGAGATTTGGCATGTGTGTGCATGTGGGGAACCCACAGGGGAGTGACACAGCATGTCTACCTAATGATTTTAGAAAATGTTTGGCTTTCTGGCTGTATTATGTCCTAAAGTTGTGAAAAGTTTGTGTTGGAACATGTCATTTTGAGGATCCTGAATCTGTGTTTGTGGGGCATGATCACTCATATTTGGCTCCGAAAAAAAAATCTGCTAGTCTGTGATAGATAAGAGCTGTGTTCTAGCATCTGTATCTGTGATGTTTTGTCTTTATTCAATTTACAGAGAAATAGAACAAAGATTATCAAAGACAGGTGAATCAAAAATCTCCAGTGTCAAGCAGAAATTCCCTTGCATTTCAGAGACCATGTTAGCATCATCCTGAAAAACTTAGTGGTGGCTCAGTTACTAAGGGGCTTCTTGAGCAAGCATGAGGACTTAATTTTATCCCTAGTGCCCATTTAAAGGACATCTGTAGCACAGTGTGCTCATAATCCCAGCACTGGGGAAATTTGGAAAGATATGGAAATGGTCTTTACAATGAATGTTAGAGAGTGTGAGATTACTTTTCAATAAAGGATACAGACAAGGAAGAGAATAGATATAGTAGAAATTTGAAAGAGGGAGTACATCTTAATCACAGAGAGAACTCTAGACTTATGAGTCAAATCAGAACAAGGGAAATCTCTTTACACCTTTTCTGAAACTGTTTTCCAAAACTACTACCCAGCATTACATAAAAACTACATGTTGGTATTTCAGAAATATTAAAACATCTCCACAGAGAACTAAAAACTCACCAAGAGACATCATAATCAAATTATACAACACAATAATAAAGAGAAATATAGTCATTAAAACACAGACACAATGACTGAAATAATAAATTTCTCGTCAGGCACCATGGAAGTAATAAAAAAAATAATAAAAAAATTGACACATATAAAGTACTTGTGGTGAAAAAGCCAAACATACAAAACAACTGTGAATACAGAAGTTCACACAGGTCGCTTGGGACTGAATGTTGAAGGGAGCAAAAGACTATTAAAAAATAAATTTAAAGAGAGACAGAGTAGAACTTGCTCAGCACAGAGCACACAGAGGGAGATTCAGTAAACATAGGTTAGTAGAGCAGGAAGAGACCTGAGGCTGGGACAGGGTGTGACAGAGGACCAGCTCACCAGGAAAGACACCTTTGCTGTTTGTATTTTAGCTACTAAAAGCATCTACTGATTATTGACAATTATGAAAACGATCATGCTATAAATATATTGTAAAAATTCTCAGCTGAGTGTCTGGGCTCATGGGTGAAATCCCAGCTCCCAGTGGCCGAAGCAGGAGGTTTTGTGCTGGTTCGTGGCAACTGTAGGATAAATCCTGAGTTATAAGCCAGCTCAGGCCATAAAGTCAAAATTATTCCTGGAAAAAGAATTCTTCCCGTGTGCACGCTCCAGCTGTTTACAAAGGGCAAGAGACAGTGCTTCACTTTGCCGACTATGTGTTTGGAGAACACATGGATTGGAGAGATCATGGAGACCCCATGTCCTTTCAGGATCAGCTTTCAAGCTAAAGCCGCTGCTCTCTCGTCCCCACAGTAACTCTCCTCACAAGACCCTGTAGACTGAACAGGAAGGACGATAGAGCCAGGAGGAGAAGGTATGACCACAACAAGCTCAGTTCTACATCTCCAATTTATTTGAGATTTTCTGGAAGCCTTGGACTCGGCTACCAATGTAGCTTTATGCTATCATTCTCTAAGCCAATCAGCACCTGAGTGGTTTTGGGGTCCGCATGATGCTGAAAAAGCCAATGTGCCCCAGTGTCCAGCATCCCTGATCCTAGACACTGGGATTTTTGCTTCTAAAATCTGACGGTGTTCTCATTCCTTTATCTGATTTTTGTTATGGTGTTGACATTACCCTTCCAACAATGTCTGTGTTAACTCAAAAAAAAAAAAAAAAAAAGAAAGAAAGAAATATAGATTGTTTCCCCAGCGGACATGCCTCCTCAGGATTGCCCCTAGTGGTACAACAGGGCACCAGCTACAGCCTCTTTCCCTGAGTCCATGCCTTCTATGCTTCCCACAGAGCGTCCTGTCCTCACCTCCTAGAAGTCAGAACCTAGATCTATAATTACCCTGTCTTAGCCAGGGTTTGTATTCCTGCACAAAACATCATGACCAAGAGGCAAGTTGGGGAGGAAAGGGTTTATTCAGCTTACACTTCCACATTGCTGTTCATCACTAAAGGAAGTCAGGACTGGGACTCACACAGATCAGGAACTTGGAAGCAGGAGCTGAGGCAAAGGCCATGGAGGGGTGCTGCTTAATGGCTCGTTTTCTCTGGCTTGCTCAGCTTGTTTTCTTATAGAATCAGGACTACCAGCCCAGAGATGGCACCACCCATAATGGGTCTTCCCTCCCTTGATGACTTACAGCTAGATCTCATGGAGGTATTTCCTCAAGAGAGGCTCCTTTCTCTGTGATAAACTCTAGCTTGTGTCAAGTGGACACAAAACCCAGCCAGTACACACCCCAAATCCTGATGCCTAGATGCATAAAAACACAATAATACCCAGGAAAACATGTCTCCACTAGAGCCTAGCTATGCCACCACAGCAGGCACTAAGCATTTCAACATAGCTGAAACATGAGAAACAGATCTTAAAATTACCTATATGGAGGTGTAGAGGTCCTTGAAAAGGAAATGAATAAATCTCTTAATGAAATCCAGGAAAACACAAAAAGATGTTTGGACAAAATTAATAAATCCCTTAAAGAAAACCAAGAAAAAAAACTGTCAAAGGAAATGAATAAAACAGTTCAAGACCTGAACATGGAAGTAGAAGTGACAAAGAAAGCAGAAACTGAGGAAATTCTGGAAGTGAAAAACAAAATAGGAATTCAAACAGGAACTACGGAGGCAAGTTTAACCAACAGAATACAAGAGATAGAAGAGAGAATCTCA
The DNA here is from genome assembly GCA_036184795.1 of Tokudaia tokunoshimensis. NCBI lineage: Eukaryota > Metazoa > Chordata > Mammalia > Rodentia > Muridae > Tokudaia > Tokudaia tokunoshimensis. The sequence continues at coordinate 24,909,288 of BTHU01000022.1, forward strand.
GACATTGAAGATACAATAGAAGACATAGATACATTGTTCAAAGAAAATGATAAATATTAAAAAAATACTGATAAACACATCCAGGAATTACAGGACACTATGAAAAAAACCAAGCCTAAGAACAATAGAAATAGATGAAGGAAAAGAGTCACAGCTCATGGACTGAGAAGATATTTTAAACAAAAATATAGAAGAAAATTATCCTAACCTAAAGTAGAAGATGCCTATAAAGGTGCAAGAAGCTTGCAGAACACCAAACAGGTTGAACTGGAAAAGAAAGTCTCTTTGACACAAAAAAATAATCTATGGAGAACAAAGAAAGAATATTAAAAGTTGCAAAGGGGAAAAGGTTAAGTAACATAAAAAGGTATATGTATTAGAATTACATGTAGGTACTCAATGGAAAATCTAAAAGCCAGAAGGACCTGGAAAGATGTGCTGCGGACTCTAAAGAGTCCACAGATGGCAGCCCAGACTACTCTACACAGTAAAACTTTCAATCACCATAGAAGGAGAAAATAAGATAGTCATGAAAAAATCAAATTTAAACAATATCTATTTATAATGTCATACTTACAGAAGGTGCTAGAAGTAAAAATCCATCCCAAGGAGGTTAACTATTCCCATGAAAGCACAGGAAATAAATAATCTCACACCAGAAACACCAAAAAAAAAGGGAAACACACACACACACCAACACTCCCCCCCAACAGCAACAACATAATAGGAATCAACAATCATTGGTCAGTAATATTTCTTAATATCCATGGTCTTAATACCGTAATAAAAAGAAACAGACTAAAAGGTTAGATGTAAAAACAAGATTCATCCTTCTGCTACATCCAAGAAATACACCTCAGTATCAAAGATAGATATAACATCAGCATAAAGGATTGGCAAAAGATATTCTGAGCAAATGGACCTAGGAAGCAAACTGTGGAGCTATTTTAATATTTAACAAAGCAGACTTCAAACCAAAACTAACCAAAAGAGATAGGGAAGGACTAGGTGTACTCATCAAAGGAAAAGTCCACAAAGATGATATTTCAATTTGTTTTTTTGAGACAGGGTTTTACTATGTAGCTCTGGATGTCCCGGAACTCACTCTGTAGAACAGAATGACCTCAGACTTAGAGAGATTCACTTATGTCAACCTTCCAAATGCTGGGATTACAGGTGAGCACCACCACCATCATCCAGCAATATTTCAATTCTTAACATCTATGCCCCAAACACACACACACACACACACACACACACACACACACACACACATACTTTTGTAAAGGAAACACTGCTATAGACTGAATCATATATTATCCTTCACACACTGATGGTGAGAGATTTCAATATCTGTCTCTCACTAAAAGACAGGTCATAAAGAAAAAAACTCTAGAACTCTAGTAAGCATGTTCAAGTGGAGTAGACAACAAGAAATAATCTAACTGAGGGATGAAATAAATAAAACTTAAAACAGACCAATATCCGTTATGAAAAAAGATGCAAAAATACACAAAAAAATACTTGCAATCCAAATCCAAGAACACAACAAAAAGATCATCCACCATGATCAACTAGGCTTCATCCCAGAGATGCAGGAGTGGTTCAATATTTAAAACTCAGGAAATATAATCCACCATGAACTGGAAGGAAGGAAGGTAGGAAGGAGGGAAGGAAGGAAACTAGGCATCAAAAAACAAATACCCCAATTTAAAAATAGGGTACAGATCTAAGCAGAGAATTCTCAATAAAGAAATCCCAAATGACTGAGAAACACTTAAAGAAATGTTCAACATCCTTATCCATCAAGGAAATGCAAATCAAAATGACTCTGAGATTCTTACACCTGTCATAATGGCTAAATCCAATTAACACAAGTGACAGTCTATGCTGGTGAGAATGTGGAGCAAGGGGAGTCCTCTTTGATTGCTGGTGGTGGTGCAAACTTGTACAGTCACTACGGAAATCAATATGGCAGTTCCTCCAAAAACTGGGAATCGATATACCCCAATACCCAGCTAAATCACTCTTGGGCATATACCCAAAGGATGTTCCATCCTATCACAAGAAGACTTGTTCAACTATGTTCATAGTAATTTTATTCAAAATTGCCAGAAAGTGGAAATAATCTAGATGTCCCTCAACCAAAGAATAAAAAAAGAAAATATGGTATATTTACACAGTGGAGTTATTACTCAACTCTCTCTCTATATATATACATACATATATATGTATATATATGGAGCCATGAAACTTGCAGACAAATGGATGGAACTAAAGAAAAAATCATCCTGAGTGAAATAACTCATATCCAGAAAGAAAAATATGATCTGTATTCATTATAAATGGATATGAGCCCTAAAGTAAATGATAACCAAGCTACAATCCTTTGACTAGGAGGTTAGATAATAAGGAGAGCTGTGGGGGGTGGAGTACACATGAATCTCCTGATGCAAGTGGAGTGGGGCAGGTGAGGAAATAATGGTAGTGATAGTGTTGGGGGGTATGGGATGAAGAATAGAGTATAGGGAGATGGCTGAAATTGGCGGGGGGGGAGGCATTTGGAGGGGATGGTGAGGAAGCCTGGTATATTGCAAATTTATTGGAATGTATGAGGGTGATCCTGAGGATGACTCTCAGTAAAAAGGGCTGTGAAGTCCGAACTGGCAATCTTTCGTAGCCAGGCAAGGCTCATTGTGGTAGGATTCTGTCATATTCTATTAAGTTGTTGGCCAAGGGGATCCTATGGAGATCCGCAAGCAATCATGACTATGCTCGGGCAGGGAGTTGCTCTCTGAAAATTTACAGTTGGGACCCATTGTGAGAATGATTGACTGATTATGGAGAGGTCAAGATGGGGCCTAAACAGAGCCTTCACCCTTACATTCCAATCTCTGCAGGCTACTGAAAGAGAATCCTGGATACTAACCCAGCACATATAGGTTCATAGAGACCGATGTCACAAGTATGGTACATGCAGAGGACTGTAACAGGTCCTCTACATATTTGTAGTGGATGATTTTGTGGTACTCCTAACTGTGGGAGTGGGCTGTAGTCAAAGACAAATTAGTCTGTGACTAGTTTGTTTCCTCTTGGGACCCTTCCTCCTGTTGGGTTGCCTTGCCTAGCCTCTGTGTAAGGACTTTTTGCCTTGTCTTATTTTACTTTGTTTTGTAGTGTTTGGTTGTTGTCTCTTGAAGACACAGTTCTTTTCTGAAGGAAGATAGAGAAGGAGTGGATTCTTGGAGAGAGAGGAGGTGGTTGAGAGTTGGGGAAAGTAGAGGAAGGGGAAACTGAGGTCAGGATATATTGTATGAGAGAAAGAAAGTCTATTTTCAATTAATAATACATGAATTAAATAATTATTGACACTTATATAACTAAGAAATTAAAGCAAATCTACACTAAAATAAGTATTAAGGAGATTTCTACCGGAGTAAGAAAAAAATATACATGTGGAAATATGTAACTTATAAAAGGAATACAGAAGGTCTTAAGCAGTGGGTATGTAGGAAAAAATAAGTAGTATATTGTTCTGTTACTTAATATAGCATTAAAATGTATGTCAGTGTTGCAGAGAATAAGAAGGAGGCTTGTATTGTTTCTTATTTTGCACCCTATGAGACATGGTATAATATTTGGATACATGTTGAAATCACAGTACAAACAATCAGTAATAACTCCTATTTATATTTATCCAACAATAGAGATAAGATTAACTACAATACTCAACTAATACAGAATAAGACCTAGAAATAAAGCAAAGATCCAACAGACCCCAATTTAAAAACTAATACATACTACTTTTAAACCCAATTCTACTGACTTATCTATTAAACATTAATGGCCTAAATATTTCTTTTAAAATGCAGAGATTGTCTTTATCAGCAATAAAAACTCATGAGCAAACCCTAGGAAAGCTACATAAACGATTAAATGGAACTATATTTAGATATAAAGACAGACATCAACCTCTGGCTATAACTAGGGTATTCAGGTCTTAGAGGGAGTATTTTCGCTCAGAGCTTTAGTGCTCTGCTGTTTATTGGTTGTGTTATACTGTAGCATATACACATTCTCATCCATGTAATAATACAGTGTCACTTCAAGGTCATTATGATGAATAACTATATGAAAACATTAACATTTCCTTCTCCATTCCATCTCTCTCTTTATCCCTTATTTAGTTCTTCTCTCCCTTCTTTCTTATGTAACACACTATGCCTATTAAGCACTTGCTGAAACAAGGGGTTTACATCCCCAGCTAGTCAACTTTTAAAAGCTGTTAATATGAAAGCCCTTTCACACAGACTCGTCCTCCAAAGGTTAGGGGTTTGCAACCCCATAGGAAGAACAATATCAACCAACAAGACCTCCCAGAACTCCCGAGGACTAAACCATCAACCAAAGAGTACACTTGGAGGGACCCATGTCTCCAGCCATGTATGTAGCAGAGATTGGCCTTGTTGGGCATCAATGGGAGGAAAGGTCCTCGGTCTTGTGAAAACTCAATGCCCCAGTATAGGGGAATGCCAGGGCAGGGAGGCAGGAGTGAGTGGGTGGGTGGGTGAGGGAACACCCCCATTGAAGCAGGGGAAGGGAGTGAGATAGGAGGCTTGGGGGGGGACAGGAAAGGGGTTAACGTTTGAAATGTAAATAAAGAAAATATCCAATAAAAATAACAACAGCAACAAAAAGCAAAAAACAAAATTCCTTCTTTAGTGCAAAGACTAAAACAAAGCAAACAAGAAAGGGAGAATTAAAAGACCTGCCCTTGCAAAAAAGATAGATGTAAAAATGTGATTCACTCAAGAAGTAGATGGTTTTCAGGCAACCACTGAAGCATGGACTCTTAAAGAAGAGATTCATGTCATTACTGTGAAGTAATTACAGATTTGGCACCAGCAAAAGCTTTCTACAAGCCAAAATGTGGAGTTTTAAGTAGCAAGTGATTACCACCACTATATGCAGGTCTGATCACTTATCAATTATTAATTCTCTTGGCATCCTTCTACCTACCATGTCTGTGACTGGGCGAGTGAGCCAACAAAGCTTCAATAAAATTAAGCTTATGTTACAGCCAGAACGTTTCTCAATACTGCATTTTAATTGTGAGATATGGTTACATATGTGATGTGTGTGTGTGTGTGTGTGTGTGAGAGAGAGAGAGAGAGAGAGAGAGAGAGAGAGAAGGGAGGGAGAGGGAGGAAGGGAGGGGGAGGAAGGGAGGGGGAGGAAGGGAGGGAGAGGGAGGGAGAGAGAGAGAGAGGGAGGGAGGGAGGGAGAGGAAGGGAGGGAGGGAGGGAAGGGAGGGAGGGGAAGGGAGGGGGAGGGAGGGAGGGAGAGAGGGAGAGAGAGAGAGAGAGAGAGAGAGAGAGAGAGAGAGAGAGAGAGAGAGAGACCCAGATATGTGATTCAAGAAGGATGCTTCTGTGTTCAGTAACACAAAAGGGATGGAATCCGTTCCCAAATCATGTAGTACTAATAAAAAAAATAATTACTCAAGACACCACAATTTCTTCTCTGTTGGCATCTGTCTTGCTACAATTTCAGTCCCAGTGTTCATAGACCCACTTGTAGCATTCAGAAAATTTTCATCTGAACATTTGTCAAGTCCTTAAAATAAGAGTGGCTGAGGGCTTGTTTGGCTTGGGTGATCTCTGGGTTGCCTCTTTGACTAAAGTCAAACCATTGCAGCAAGTAGCACTGCTTCAATTACATTTATTTGATATTTTTAGTTTGCTAGCACCTTTGTTCTTTGCATTCTAATTTGCATTCCAACGCACTTGCATTGCAAGTCACACCCACATCCTCCTCTTCTGTTTGCAGATTAGTCCAATGTGGTGGGCCTGACCCAGCCCCTGCACCCAAGTAAGTGTCTAAAAACAAAGCAAATGGAGTGCTCATTCAGAAGATACATGATGGTTGATACTTTTACTATTGTTTTTGTTTTTGTTTTTCTGAAGTGAGGTTTGGGTAGCAGTTCCTAAATGATAAAAAGCTGTCTTTCATCTTGTAATAAACAAATTTACCAATAAAAATAGACTGGCTAATGTGTTTTGTTGATCATGTGACTAATCAAGACAAGGAAATCCCTGCAGTTCTTTACATTCAAAGGAGTTGGACTGCTGAGTGGTCTTCACACCCAGCATAAATGTTGTGTACAGATTTATTCAATGATCCATTTTATAAGGTGACAGTCCCTCTCGTCATTTAGGCAATAACCGAAGATCAAATTTTTCTCTTCAAGAGTCTATGGTCATAGACTATTTAAATAGTCAAGAAAATTGTCTCATGTCAATTAAAATTACGAATAAAAAATTATCTTATTTCTTTCTGTGGAAATGTCAAGATGTATTCCCACAAAGGGAACATGTGATCCCAATAATTATATACAAGACAAGAGCAACAGCAAGCCCTCTATTTTCTTGGACTAGGAAAAATGATATGGTGCTCCAGGTAGGGTAACATACTTCATTATAATGCACCATGTATTACATGTGGTTGATCTTAGATCTCTAGCAATATTTCAGGTTTTCCTTTCCCGAGAAGAGCCTTAGACCCACTAGCTTGTGTCTAATATCTGCTTTTAGCTTCTCAAGTAAGACTAGCTGTCCCACCTCCATTGTTTGGGCAAGCATCTCACATCAGCTCTTCTCCTACTTAAAAAGACTATCTCCTATGTTTGTTAGCCTTAGAAAGAAAAAAAAATCTGTTTCGTACTCCTACTTCACTGAAAGTGATATAAATCACTAACTTGTTTGAATAATAAACAAATAAAAAGGTATATAATTTTTCATTCCCGTCTAAGGAACTAGAATCTTATTACTCTGAATGCTGAGCTATAATCTAATATTATCAATATATACTGAACCATCTCAGCTTTCTCAATCTGTTTGCATTTGTAATGTAATATTTCTTGCGAATGATTCTTTTAAACAGTCAAACTTGTCTGTATCACCATGTGGTGATGTGTGGCTCTATTTTTTAAAGATAATGAAATGTTGGATGAGTCTCTGGTAGCATTCTTGGGCTTCGTCATGCATTTATTACCTCTCCATCTGTAAGAGACTATGACACGTAACAAAGCAGCTTTTCTATTATTATATTTCTATGAGTGATAGAAAGTAAAGGTTAACATTTGAAACATATCAGATCATCACCAACCATAAACATTTTAAAACATCCCTTTCCTAGGGAGCTAGAACAAAAGAAACAAGAGAAAATCACTGTTGTGGAATCCCTGCAGGTATCACCACCAGCAGGAAACAAAACAAAAAGAGATGAGACTCACAGCTGGACTTAATCAGTCTGGATCAAAACTTTTGGAGAGTCTAATCTCATGTTTGAATTTTCTTACACATTTGAGCATAATCAAATTTTGGGGAAAAAAATCTCTACATGACAGTTCTCATAACAATATTTCAGGAATGGCTATATCAAAATCTGCTTGTAAAGTAGCAGAAGAACCTTTATAATAAGAATGAGTTCTACCGCCTGATAAACAGGGCTCCAGAGTAGGGTGTAGAGAAAGGATTTGTAATAAGCACAAGGATACTTTCAAACATTGCTATTGACGAGGATGCAGAGTAAGTGTGGCCTGTTTCATGTGTCCTCTTTACTGAGAGACAAAGCCTAGAATTAGGATCTCAGCAATTCTCATGTCCATGAAAGACAAAGTTATCAAAGGCCTGAAGTCCAGTATTTTTTTCAGTATGATGGGAAAACTTACTAACCCACTGTGCTTCAATACTAAAAACGTCAAATGATTAGTTACATACTTAACATATATGTTTGATATATATACATACTTAACATATATACACATATGTATATATATGTGTATATATATGCATATATGTGCATATGCATATATATGTGTATATATATATATATGTATACACACACACACACACCCAGAGTGTCCTCCCTATGAACACAAAGGGAGAATTCCATCATTTAATGCTTCACAAGAATCTTAGATTTTTCTTAGAATAAGAGCTAGTGTCAATCATAATCTTCGATCATTCATTTTGTAATATGTTGATAATGCCCATACACAGCTCACTTCCATCCCATGGTAACACAGAGTTCTTTTGCTTCATGGCTAGCCTGAGGTTACAGCATTGAGGTCCTAGTTCTCCAAACCTCATGAACACTCTTCCACTAGCAGGTTGCTCCACTGAACTCTACTGTTTGTGACAAAACCATTTTGTTTATATTCCATTTCTTCTGTGTTCTATATCAGAGCCATGCATGTGACCTAGATCTTAAGATTAATTACTTTCCAGTCATCCTTTATGTCATATGCAGATCTTGAAGAAGACAATGCTAAACAAAGACAAATCTGAAACAATACATGATAAAACATCCAAGCATCCTTTTGAGCCCTGAATTTCTGTGTTCAATGTTGCGTTCATATCATTTCCAAAATTAAAGGACAATGTGATGGCATCTGTCAGAAGCATGTAAAAACCAGATGTGCAAAGAAGTGGTATGCATGTCCCTTGTCCTTTTGAATGTGACCCACAGAAAACTATAGAAAATAAGATGTGTCAGAGCAAACTTGCATAGCTATTCTTATCTACTTAGGTTTTGCTGCTGAGGAAGGTATTCTGGCGGCATGGGGACTAATCACATGGTCTTGCAGTCAGCCAGATTCCCCAGCCTACGTGGTCTTTGCTCACAGTGTTAGTTTTATGCACTGGTCAGAAAAGCTGCTGGTTTGAGACATGAACTATAAATAAGTGATTATTTTGCAGACGTCATAAAACAACTGTTGCTTAATTCAATGATAGCCGTTAGAGGGTGCCTGGCATTTTAAACCTTCATCCCTTCTCCCTGGATGCTTTCTGGAGCTAGGATATGATGGGCTCTCGGGATATGGTTTTGCTGCAGGCACATGGTGCACCAGCCAGTTTATGTTCCACCTATTTCCTGATTGAAGGAGAGGTTCCAAACCCATTTGCATCAGCATTTGCAGATGCTCTCTTCCTCCAAATGTCTTTTTAAGTATGTAGGCACAGCAGCCTGGCTCTTCTTTTGGGTAGTGATCTCCTCTGCTGGCTCCAGGTACACTTAACATGCTCCAAAAGAAAAGACCTTCCAAAGATTTGACCTTGACAAAGCAACCAAAGATAATCTGTTGTACGTAGATGGACACCATCTTGACACAAAGAGGGTCACCAAAGAGAAGGAAAGCAAGCCACTCCATCTTGTTCACACGGTGGGTATGTGAGGTAGGAACACTTGGACGAGGTTCTTGGGCACATGTCAGGCCAGGAAAGCTGTTACAGATTAGAGGAAGTTATCTTTGTCTCTATCATTAGGCCACCAGGAGTGCTTGAACCTCAGCTGTACACAGCAGGAGGCCGGAGCTCTCTGAAGAGGCAGATGGAGCTATGGAGAAAACTCAGGCAGCAGCTTCATCCCTGCTTGGAACTGTCCCCTTTCCTCCTTTGTCATACAGTCCCACAAGGAGCTGAGCTTGCCTATCCCTTCCTGCAATTAGAAGCATATAGGCCATTGCCAAGAGGAACGCATGCCTTTCCTTGCATGTCCCTCCAACCCTGACTCTCAGGCCCTGGAAGATTAGCATTGGTGTGAAGTTTGAAGTCAATGTCAGAACATTTAGTTGATGAAGATTAAAACTTTGCTAAGAGGAAAGAAAAATTCTTTTTTTTTTTCTTTTCTTTCTCCCATGTACTTCCTGCTGGTTAGGAACAATGCAAATGGCTGCCAAGGATAAGGTGGGTTATATTTCTCAGCATTTCTACTCTACTTGAATGGAACCAATTTATTTTGTGTTGAATGAGGGTGCTCATAAGCCAAAAGGTAGCCTTGGGACTGGATTGAGATGTGAAGGGAAATTGAAAGACAATAAAACCCCACGTCTGATGGTTTGCACCAGATCCATAATCACACAGAGGATGTTCCCAGATAGACAGGTGCAGGTAATTACACAACACATCGCCAATCTCTCAGTCCCTCAGCCATCTCCAAAGGAGCTTGGATGATGCTATGCGCAACAGATAAACCTTTCTAGATAGGATCAGGAAGGAAGAGTATCTAGTCCACCATCCAGTTTTCTTAGGACTAATTAAAATTGAACTCTGGGTTCTCATGTGTGTGTGTGTGTGTGTGTGAGTGTGTGTGTGTGTGTGTGTGTAGGCTGGATCTCTCACTGAACATGGAGGTATCAATTCAGCTAGGGTGACAGGCCAATGAGCTTCAGGGACCATCTATCTCTACCTTGCCAGCACTGGGATCACTCATGTGCTTCAACACCTGACTACCTACTGTTTTATGTGAGTGACGGGGTCCAAACTCATGCTTTAGTGACGAGCATGTTACCAAACAAGTGATTTCTCTAGCCACTGAAGTCTATGTTTTTAGATGAATGTGAAACATCGCTTATTTTGATCAGGCTAATTATCTGCTTCAACGTCACTGGATGAATTAATACATGGTGAACTAGTTCAAAATTAAAATTGGGTTATAAAAATATTCAATTTCAGAATTTCCTGGAACTTGGATTTTATCAATAAAATCCAACATATAATGCGCTAATCTGCTGATAAAATTAGTTATGAAATGGGAACCTTAAAAGCAATAAAGACACACCTTTACCATTTGCCTGCCACTATGCTCCTACCAATTGACTTAATTCTTGAAGTCGATGTCATTTCGGCTTTACAGAAAAGGATATTTAGAAAAGTTCTTGATACCACAAAGCCAGAAGCATTGCTACCTGGATGTAGGTACTGCTTGATAAATCTTCCTGGTTTAAGTGGAATGGCACATTCCTTGAGCATCAAGTGCCTTCCCAGTGTTAGCGAACCATAGCAAGTCCATAAGCAGATGGCTCTCCATTTACCTAGGTTCCTTTCAGTCCTCGTTAACAATAGTAACCTGAAATTGGCTTGTCAGAACCTATTGAAATTTTAGCTCCCAAAAATATTTCATCAGTAAAGAAAAAAAAAGTAGTTTTGTGTATTTCTCTAGCCATTAGCGACTGAATGAAAATGTATTTCCTAAAATTATATCACCTAAATATTTTTTTAATTCTTGTCTTAGTAAACTAAGATAGAAATTTTGCCTATACTTGTGAAATTCAAAACTATAAATTCTTACTGACAAACAAACAGAGGAATAATACAATTTAGAGACAAGGGATGACTCACAGGGAAAGGACACTTGCTCTCAAGCTGGGTAACTGAAGTTTGGTCCCTGACAAGGAAAGAATTGGCTCCCACAAGTTGTCCTTTGTCCTCCAAATCACACAGTAGTGTACTGAATACACACACACACACACACACACACACACACACACACACACACACACAAATAAATAAATGCTAAAATGTTAGAGATAAAAAACAGATTAGCTTAAAAAATTTAAATATAAAATAACCCAAATTAATCAATCTTTAAATACTTAATTTCTATGTAGAATTATAAAAGTGAGTTTAGTTTTCTATAGTCCCAGTACAGTTGAACCAATCTTGGACAACAGATAATTATTTCGAAAACATGATAATTGTGCCTGTTTTCACTATTGTATGGATTTAGTTTATCAATAAATGTAGTATTTAAAGGGTTTAATTTATTATTACTATTACTACTACTATTATTATTATTATTACTGTGTGTTTGTGCATGTATGTTGTATGTGTGTTTTGTGATACATGTGTGTCTGGTACATGTGTCAAGGCATGTGTGTGGAGATCAAAGGACAACTTTGCTGAATTAATTCTCTCCTTTCACCTTTAGGTGGGTTCTCAGGTTGAACTCAGCTCATCAGGTTTCGATTCAGTAAAGCCTTTACCCATTAAGCCATCTCATTGGTCCTAGAAAGTTCTTTTTAAAGTTAAATCAGGGAAGAATAAGAATATCAGGACTCTGTTTTGTCTCTGGCATTACTCTGTCTTGAGTCACTGAAGATGCTCCGTAAAGCTTTTGGTACCTGAGTTTCTCCATATCCAATGTAAGACAGCGAAAGAGATGAGTTTTAGGTATCTTTGTATTCTGATTTACACATGACCAAATGAAGCATCATATGAACAGTCAAGTTTCTGAAGAAAAAGGAGAACACTGATTATTTTGTGTGGAAAATTTGATATAAATCTCTACTTAATTCTCTAGGCAAAAAGACGTCTGACTTGGATATTGTTTTCTTATTTGCTAATGTCCGTTTAAAAAGAGGAATGAAAATGGATTTCAAGAAGCAAGATCCTAGAAATAACCAGCTGTAAGGCAAGCACCTCGTTGAGGACATTCAACAACAGAACAGGCTACGAAGAGCCATTACATAATTTTCTTCCTTCAAACTTTTTTTTAAATGTATGCGTATGCATACGTGTCTTTTATGGGTATCAGGTGCCTGCAGATCTCCGAGGAGGCCAGGGGAGGCAGATCCTCTGGAGCTAGAGATGCAGGTGGCTGGGAACTGTCTGATATGCGTGCTGGGGACAGAACCTGAGTTCTCTGCAAGACCCATCATCCCAGTCCCTTCTTGGAAACGTTTTATATGAGAAACATGAATCACTTGTTCATTTCTTCTTTTTGAATGATTTTTTTAGATTACATTCCTTTATTTATCTATGTTTTGCTTGGGTGTGTACGTGCATGTGCCACAATGTGTATGTGTGTGTGTGTGGGGGGGGAGGTGAGAAGACAATTTTCAGGAAACAGTTCCCTCTGCTATATGGATTCCCAGGAATACAGAAACCAGGCTGGCAGGCTCGTTAGTCATCTAATCCATCTCCTGTCCCAACGTCTGTTCTGTTACTAAACACACCAATTATTTCTTTCACAGTAGACAGTGAATTTTTGCTCACACACAAGAAGTCAAAACTTAGGCTATTGTTGGAGCATCACTGTGCATTTGGACAGAAGCCAGAGGTAGCCAGACTTTAGGCAGCATGATAACCTACAATAATCTAGGAATCTAAGGCCTATCCAAAGTTCTAGATGGCAGTAAGAAAAGAAGTGGTGTTGGATGTCAGATGACAGTGCTTATAAGTAAGTTGTGATTCTAGTGAAAGAGTAAAGGAGTCGGCCTGTAACCTTGGAGACTGAGGAAGATGATGCTCAGTTAGCTCACACCACAGCACTGGGCAGTTACAGAAGGAAAAAAATAAATAAAAAGAGCATACATGGGAGTGTGGCAGAGATCTGGAACCCAGTAGAAAGGCTGGCAGAGGAAGTTATCACTTCAGTATATACCTAGGTCATTTACAGAGGTAGGTTCTGGTAGCAAGAATGGTCCCATGAAGGCACCCTAAGGGTTTAAGATCTTGGTCACAAATGCTCCATTCTCTCTGTGCCTGTGGTTGTTGAAAGGGAGGCATGAAAATCAGTGCTTCCATGTGCATTATGGCTTGTTCCCGGGGAACATGGCCAACTCTGTGTCTGCTGACTGGGAAATGTTCCTTTTGGGAAATGGAGATTCATAGCTAATGACTTGGGACTTGGAGCAGACATCCCTTTGGTTGTAGATCTCCAGAGAGAATGCATGTAAGGAAAGAGTCAACATAGCCCTGAATTGGTTATCACTTGCCAACTTATATCTCTGAGGCAGAATTCAGTAAGATAATATATTATGACCTGCTAGAATACATTGTTTGTTGTAGTGCACTTTGATTCATCGAAAGTAAAGCATATTTTCAGTTTCCTGTACAAGCTTTATCTGAGGATCTTGCCTAGATTGCCTGTTTATAAATGATCAGTGCCTCTGCCCAACAAGCTCATCTTAAGGATAGAGGCATCTGGAGGGATGGATGGATGACGTCCCAGTTCCCCATCATCTCCTCTCCTAGCAAGAGTTAAACTACAGATGGAGGAGTGATTTAAAATGACAAAATGGTTATCAATCTGTTTATATACACAGCATATGTGACTGTTGATGTGAGGGGATTTCTTCCTCATTTGTCCCTTCATGGTTTATAAAACTCTACGAGAGTTAGGAACATTATTAATTTCCCCACTCGGGGTTTGCAAAGGTGTGGCTTAAGTGGAAATTCCATAGCATTTGTTAGACAGGCTAATGAATGGATCACTCCAATGGAGATAGTTTTTGATGGCCTGTGGGAGATTCTCATATATTTTTGCCTCTTAAAATTATTGCAACAGGAACAGATAATGGAAATGTGATGCCAACATACAATGAGATACTATTTAGCAGTAAAGAGAATGAAATCAGGTAAAGGGTAGGTAAATGGATGAACCTTGAAAAGATTTTATCAAGTGAGGTAACCCAAACCCAGAATAATAAATAAGGCTCTCTCATCCGTGCTTTCTGCCTCCAAGTGTTCAGATGTTAATATACAGCATAGAGTAAGCTCAGAAATCAGGAAAGTAAGATCAGGCCATAGATAGGGTAGGGCCTTTAAAGAGGCACAGTAAAAAAACAGGCAATATAGAGGGGGCATAGAAATGAAAAAAAAAAGTGAGACTCCAGCTAGAGAGAAAGAAAGGAGGTCAATAGAGAAGGAAAGGGAGGAACAAGGGACAAATAACATGGGTTTTTTATGAAGCCACAAGGAATCATATTATTTCATATTTACCAAATTTATACAGCATATACATAAGTGTATGTACACACACAAACACACACACATACACACACACACACACATACACATACACACACACATTAAAGGAAGGAAGTTATGTTACTCCACTCCTCACAGGAACCATAGACTATTAAAAACCCCATACTTGGTGCAAGAGGCCTCCTTTTGAATATTAGGTAGGGTAGGGCAATTGACTCCTAAAACAATATAAATTACTGCTGTTGCCCAAGGTCATCGCATAGAGGTTGACCACACACTTAGGACAAAGCATGCAGATGATTGGAGTTGGGTTCAACCTGAAAGGCTCCATCCTGTAATCTAGCATCCATGGTACCAGAATATACTATGCAAACTGCCAAAGGAGGGAACCAATTAATATTTCAGCCACAAAGTCCAGGAACCACAATTAACAGCATGGCAAGATACTTGCAAAGGTGCAATATATGGAACTTACATGTTGGTGATAATCAACAACTCTCTAATTGAACTTCAAGTACACTTACTCAACCTGAGGGAATCATGCCTCAGACTAGAAACCTAGCCAAATTCCATGGGCTAGTGAGGTCATGAACTGTAGAGAACAAATCTATTATAACCATTTTCCTAGACAGTATAATTCCTTAATACATTCTAATTTTCATCCTTAAACCCAAAGATGAAAATAGCTACCACCCCTCATTAATTAAAGAAACTTCTCTTTACAGCAAATGAATACTATCATTGAAAACCAGAACTGGGTACAAGGCAGAAATCAATGGATCATTGAAAGCCCAGGCCCAAATGATACAACTGTATCACAGTTCATGCATCTATGGCTTGAGGAACATCTCAGAAAGGAATTGTAAGATTGTAAGAGTCATAATAACAGGCAGTTGTGGTGAGTCAGTTTCTCCCAGAAATGCATATATAAATAAGACTTGAAATGATGACAAAACCCATGGACATCATGATCAACTGAAATGGGAAAATTTACACAGGGTGCCACCCCTAGACAAAAACTATATGTAACTAATAAGAGGAAGAATTCATTTTTACTCAGGGATTAGGCAAAGGTTATTTGGTAGAAAGTGGTCAATCCTGAATCTATATGCACGTAAACAACAAAAATGGACTCAGTACAATTTATAAAATTTAATGTGCACAGATATGCAAATGTGTAACTGTATGTATGCAAAAATAGTGATAAAAATCAAAGAGGCTATCAATTTAAGAGTGGGGGTGTGAATCAGGAAGGGTTAAAGGGCAGATACCTGGGAGGGACTTAAGGGAGAAAAGGGACAGAGGAAATTGATACAATTCTATTTTAATTAACAAATTTTAAAGAGGAAAAATTAATGCATTGACAACCCTATGTATGTCCTCTTTAAAATATATCTTCATAAAATATTGCATAATTAGCATTATTAGTATATAATACAACTCAAAATTTAATAGATTTACACTTACTGCATCTACCACTCAGAAACCATGTATTACTCAATTTTAAACCAAACGTTCTATGCTCATTGTTATAAAAAATTAAAAAGAAGTGCGTGGAGGAAAAATTCTGACTTCATTTTCAGCCCTCAAAAAACTAGGGGTAAATGACATTTTTTTAAAAAAAAAAAAGGAAAGAAAAAAACCATTCATTTTCAAATGTCATTTAATTTTTTCATCTCTGCAGCAAACAAATGAATTTGTTCATTTACAGCTCATTTCTTTCCATCACCTGTGCTGTAATAGTTTAAAAACTATTTAGCTGACATAGCTCAAATGAAATGATTATTTTTTTCTTTCCCAGTGACATTTAATTTATCACAAGAGACACTCTATGTGTTCATATTAGCCATACAAGCAGCACATCGGTGAGCAGCATATGTGGTTATATTATAGAGATCTTTAAATGACGAAAATGAAAACAATATGCAAGAATAAAGGAAAATATTTTGCTTCACGGTATAGTCAGTTTTTCATCCTATTGATTGCAACCCGAAGATTGATGCCTTAAAAGTCTATAAAACATACCACTTATGTGGTCTGATTTATGCTATAAGCAGCACCGCTAAGTTATACACACACAGGCTCCAGTATATGTGTTGTTTACTTACATGCACAGTCACTTCTCATGCATTCCACAGAGAAGGCGATGTCCTCTATGGGCTCCCTTCAGTGTCTCATGCCTTGTAAAGAATAGATAGCTCGGAACACCAGAGCAGCTACTTGGCAAATATTAGAATTTGAACTTAAATTATTCTGAGAGCACGCTACCGTAAATTGTAGCGTGTCCAAATAACTTTGTATGAAAAACAGTGTTCAAGAAAAAGAGGATATTCAATGACATGTAGCCTGTAGCGGGATGAAAGCACGGAACCTACACTTGAAGTGTCTTCAGTGTTAAGTGTGAGGGCACACATCTGTAATGCCAGGACTTGGGAGACTGAAGTAGGAAGATCATGAATTGAAAGCTACCCTGTGATACACCGTGAATTCCAGGCAAGCATGGCATATCTACTACAGTCCTATGTTAAGAACTATAAATAAACAACCCATAGTAATATAGTTAATTAATATATTTGTCAATATGAACTCAATATAAGATGATTTGATATATTAATATGAAACTAATATATGTTTACAACAGTTAACAGTACAAGACTGGCCAATATTATTTGTTTTGGAGCCAGATAGGATTATGGAATTCTGAAGAAAATCAACTTTGATGATGAAAATAAAGGCTGAAAGGGATTGTGTATGATGCTCCTACATGTTACTTTCTATGCTACCAATGTTTAAACATCGCAGCATTTATCTTTCGGTACGGCTGCATTCCACACAATGTCACTGTGTCAGTCACTATTTCTGTTGCTGGAGCTGTGATATAATATCCGGCTAAAGGCAACTTAAGGGAGGAAAAGTTGAGTTGTGGGGTTGTCTTGTCTGTTTGCTTCATTCTGGTTTTGGCTTGCCGTGAAGGAATTCAGTGAGCCATGCATGACACTGAGAGACATGATGGCAGTGGACCAGGAAGGCGTGGTGGCAGGAACAGGAAGCTGGCTGGTCACTTTGCATCTATATTCAGGAAGCAGGGAGTGAACAAGAAAAAAAGGTTCAGTTATGAAGCCTCCAGCCTACACCACCAACCCACTTCCTCCAGTAAGACTTTGCATACTAATGATTCCACAGCATTCCCAGATAGCATCACCAGCCTGGGCCAAATAAGCTTATGGGAGATATTTCAAACTCAGAGAACGACAGTAATAAAAAATACTGATTTTTTATTGCATTTGGCGCAAAATGCATCGATCCATTTATTTATTGGAGGAATCACAATATTTTACAAATAAGAGCAAGAACTCCACAAAAGAGGTTTCTCGGTGACACTCAGAGAAATCATTAGAACAAAGGCAAAGGGTTTTAATGTGAACCTCCCTGTTGCTCTCATTAAGATCTAGAGCCATTAATATTTGCTCATGATTACTGAGGCTTGCAAGTAAAACTACTCTGGTCTACTGTAAATTTTTTACTAAGATATCACATGTTTAAATTAATGATACAACGTGTCATAACATCATCAACAAGAACCCAGTGAAGTGTCAGAATCTTTCACATGAGTTTTAATATTTTCCATAAAATAATTACAGCTTTAATTTCAAAACCCCTTCCAAGGCAATGGCAAAAAATTGTTTTGAAAGTCGTAGTGCTGTTTTTATTCTTCTTCGCCTCAAATTCTTCTCCAGGGGAGTCAGACATGACTTAGTCAAATAGGACTGAGCTGAAAATGGAGAAGTCACAACAACACGGGCTGATAGCACAAGACCAGAAGCACAGAGCTGTACAGAGACATCGTCATCACTCCTGGACCAGGAGGAGCTGAAGATGCAGACCACTGCCGATGACTTGGAAGGAGCCATGCAAGATGCCCCTTGAAAACAGCTCCCAATAGCACAGAACTTTATTTTCAGGCATTTCCCAGTGACTCTGCCAAACAGTGTGAGTGGACAGAAGAAATGATTGACTTGTTTGGAAGCTTTTAATATAAAGATGAGCTCCAAGAAAGCAAACGGACTGGAAAAAAAATGTAACCTAGAAACTCACACCTGAAAAAATACCATTGTATTGGGTCTTTTTGGGGGCCAAGTTTCTGCACCTGTTGATATGCTATATGAGAGCAATACATGTGAGCTTACTTTTTTACCTCTGGAGACTTTAAGAAAGCAACGGGGTGATAAGCAATGTGTAGAAAACAGTTCCAGTCACAACACCAGGAACAAAGTTCTAGCAGGATGTCTTACTGGACCGGAGTCTACTCTGGGCATCCAGGGAGCAAAGTACCATTTTCTAAGTTCATAAAATGTTTGACCATTTGGGAAAGATTTTAATTCTCTCTTCCTATTTTGCTCCCATTATATGCCATTCTCTATTACAATTTTTAAATATATATATATATTAAAATGAAACATTAGGCAGAAAATTGAATGTTTTGTTTAGTTGTTGTTTCTAATTGGTACATTGTAGTAGACAAAGCAGAAAGCCACAGAAGTGCCCTCCCCATGAGGCTGGACAAATTCATCTGCCTCTGTGTAAATGTCAGGAACCAGGGTCCATTGGTGAAAAGATGCAAAGAAAGATGGTAGGGGAAAAAAAGAGTATTGTTCTTGAGTCTTTTGCACAAGGTCTTACATGTGCCTGAGGATGACACTTGTGTGTGTGTGTGTGTGTGTGTTCATAGGCAGGGACAAAAGAGACACTTCTGCAGTGCTGGTGTGCAGGAATTGCTTCAAGCTAAGTGTTGAGAAGGAATTTGGAGGGCAGGGGATCTAGGTAAAAGACTCACAAAAAAGTGTCAGTAAAGATTTTAAGACTGGTATAAGTCAAATGTCACCAGAACAATGAATGACACAATAAAAATTCAGCCCAATCCTGACCACAATGACGAGAATTTAATTCCCATACCCCATATTGGGAGCTCACAATAGCCTGTAACTCCAACTTCTAGGGGATCTGATATCTTCTTCTGGCCTCTATAGCAGCCTCATATACACATGGGCATGGGTGCACGCACACACGCATGCACGAATGAATGAATGAACACATGCATGCACAAACAAGTAAAAATAGAATTAAAAAATTAAATGTGCAGTTTGAAGCCAGGGGGGCAATTCTTAAAACTTGAAAAACAAATCTATAAACAACTATCCACAGAGAGATTGTGTCGTAGGGGAAAGAAACATTTCCTAACTAGAAAAGTTAGATGTTCTGCCCAGGTCAGCTGCTCATAACACATTGTAAAGAGGGAAAGTTGCTGTCATGTCGCACAGAGAGGAAGAGCAATGACATGAGTGGAGGCTTCTTGTCAGAAAATGTAGAAGCCTGAAAGACCCAGGATGGCTAAAAATGCTGGAAGAAAATTCCACCTGCACTGTCACCAGAACTTTCTCAACTATCATCACTGTTGTATTTATTAGAATTGACCTAGAATTTGATATCTTTGAAAATATCTTGAGAAATTATAGGCAAAACCAAATCATTGATTTTTTCTTTTTCTTTTGTTTGTTTGTTTTTTTTTTTTTTACCAAATAAAAGTAAAAGTATTTATGATCTACAGGCATTTCAAAGAAAACATTTCTATGGAAAGGGAAAGAGAGAGATAACACCTATGAAGATGCTCCCACACAAAGACAAAGGAATGTTGGACCAAACTTTCAACATGGATGGGGGAGGGGATTGTCCTGTGTGAAGAGCAATCAGGGGTCAATGACTGCTGAGGGATGGAGAGTCAATTTCCTTCAGAGATGTTGCCCCCCAAAAGACTGCTTATTCTCTGAGTAGCTTATCCTATGCATATGCAAGTACAGCTAGCACTAAGTGGATTTAATAGGGTTTGGAGGGGGAGGGGCGGTTATTTTATTTTTACATTTTTTTAGTGAGCACATGAAGCACATTGGGGGAAAGTGGTTGGAAGATGGGAAGGTAATGGGGGATAGATTTCACTAGACTGTCTTGCATGCATGTATGAACATAACAGACAATGCGAAAGTATGAATAGTGTTCTTAAATAGGATCCATATAAGCACACAGACTTTGTAATCTGAGAAACTGTTATAATTCCCTTAATCCGAACCTAAAAATCAGCAGCTACAGGTAGCTCGTCTATATGCACATGAGCTGCTTCTCATTTTAATGTCTTTCTTCTTGCCTTTAGGGTTGGTATACTGTTAATGAAACCAGGAATTCACACTGCCTGTGAGAATCTGTGGGTGCGTGTATTCCTGGCATGAATCATTAGGACATCTGTCTGGTCAGGAAGTGATGTGCTACTGGAGGAGAGCCCGAAAGTGTGAACCTGCTAAGAAGAATCATACACAAGTTACAAGCCCTAGTCATTACTTATGATGACATTGGTTCTATAGATGACATTGAGGTTTCAGTGAACAACTAAATTCCCTTGAGTAGAAATGTACTCATCTTTCCTGAGTCCCTTCTGAGTCTTCAACAACACTCTGCCCTGGAACCCCCCACCCACTCTATGATTTCCCTGGAACCCTTGAGCTACAGTTTTTATTGTGTTGATATTGGTGCACACATGTGTACACATGGTATGACCCATAAATTATTCAGGGAATGAAAGAAAAATTGCAATTGACAAAGACAGTAAATGGCAATACTGGGACTACCTTAAGGATGACCCCAGCATCGGATAGAAGGACCACAATCCATTTTAACTTCATTAAAAGATGTAAAGTCATTCTTGAGATGCACTTTGAGAAACAAGGCAGGTTCTGAAAAGATTTTTCTTTTGTGTTGTCCAGTTGTGGTGAGGAAAACTGTGTGAAGTAGAAATTAAAATCTGTAGGACATTGGTAGGAACCCAGTGAGTGAGAGAAGTCAGATCTAGTCCGAAGTATGCAGTCGTCATTCCCAGAGATGCAGTTGTGGAGCATCATAAAGAAAGAACTGACACTAAATGGCTTTGGACTCTGCATAGGATTCCCTTTTTTTTTTTTGGTTTTTCGAGACAGGGTTTCTCTGTGTAGCCCTGGCTGTCCTGGAACTCACTCTGTAGACCAGGCTGGCCTCAAACTCAGAAATCCACCTGCCTCTGCCTCCCAAGTGCTGGGATTAAAGGCGTGCGCCACCACCGCCCTCTGCATAGGATTCCCATGGCCAATGTTAGTAAGTTTTTCTTCACTTAATACAAGATATTTTATATATGTGTGTGTGTGTGTGTGTGTGTGTGCGCGTATACACACACATATATATAATATTATATATACATATATATGTATATATAAATGTGCTCTCTTAGGAATGAAAGGATTGAATTCTTTGAGGCTTAACATCTTTGCTACCAAGGTATTTGATGCTTGTTTGAATAAGGCAAGCATGGCCTCTTATACTTTCTCTAAATTCATAATACAAACAAACAAACAAACAAACCCCTTTTCTATCTCCCCGTATTTATGGGATGATCAGAAGATTTTCTATCTCTTGGTTGCGAAGGATGCTTTGTGGACAGGCAAGTAATTCATGTAGGGACAGATATCTCGGCTTACTCTATAGCACTATAGACTACTCTTTCCTGCTAGTGTTGCTACCTAGAGAGGATGTGAGCCTTGGAGGTGGTGCTATGTCTGCCATAAGAGACTGAAGCCAGAGCAGAGTCAACAAACAGAGATAGTAGCTGAAGGCTTAATGTTGAGCCACTGGAGCCAGCGCCTTCAAAGATCCACTTTCAGGTTTTCCAGGTACTGACCCAATAAAACCCACTCTGTTTTCCTTTTATTGGGTCTAGTTTAAGACAGAATCAGTTTCAGTTGAAGAAGCAATCCTTACTGCTGTAAATGCTTTTGCAGAATATGAGACAGGGCTCTGTGTGTGTGCCCAGGAGGGGGCTAACACCTTGGGTGTTTAGGCTGAGGCATTTCTCAAAGTGCTGTTGAAGGCAGGGATGGCCATGCTACCTTGGCTCTTAGATGAAACCACACCTAAAGCACAAAACAACCAAGAACAGTGTCTAAGAAGACAGATCGATGCAATAAAACTGTCTCTAGAGGGCACATAGACATTCTGGTTCACAGTGCGTCCCTCAGTGCAGCCCAGCATCTGTTCTACAGTACCCCATTAACTGTGTGCATGGACTATTTTTGAAATAATATGATCAAAGGTAGTTCAAATAAATCTAAAGCTGCTATCTGATGGGCAAGGGCTCAGGTATGCACGTTCCCTCCATTCCCTGCAGGTGCCGAACACAGGCAGTTCAGGAGTGGCTGCTGACAGCATTTCTTACCCCATTCTTTGAGACAACTGTTGCCAACTTCTTGAGAGTGTATAATTAACAACAACAAAAACAAAAGCCAGATATTGACATCCGGCTATACTTCCAGGACAGCAAACACAATAAAAGGTTACTCAGGTCAAGGAAAAATATTTGGTCAAGGTCATGTATCGTATATATTTCATAGAGAAGACACATTTTAAAATATAAAACTCTGTTAAATGTTTTTTACTCATGGTGATTGAAAAGGCAATGAGAATTCAGAGGCGCAATATCAAACTAACACAACTCTACAAACCTCAAAGAGGACATTGGAACAACCATATGGAAAAGTACTGAATCCAACACAGGTTAGAATTGGAAACAGCAGACCAACCAGTATTTAGTTAGATGAAATTACATATAATATTGTTTTTAAAATGATAACACTTTTACTTTTATGTAAAAATAGATATTTTTCATACAGTGTATTCAGAATACAGCTTCTCCTTCCCTAATTCCCCCAAGATTCTCCCCTCCTCCCCTCCCATCAGAATCTATATCCTTTCTGCCTCTCATTAGAAAGCAAACAGGCATCTAAAGAATAATAATGAAATGAAATAAAATAAAATAAGATAAAACCAAATGAGCAAACTGTAATAGGATGAAACAAACACATACTCAGAGACACATTTTAGCAAAAACATAAGCATTGGCCAACATTGATTTGAAAGAAAAACAAAAGCCAGTTGTTCCTTGTTTTTCTAATTAAAAGTTGCTGGGATATTCCTAAACAACTGGCCGTGTCATCTCTTCACCCCATTTGTTTGCCAAATGGATTTCTATGATCTTTAAAAGTATATTGTGAAATGACTTGCATTTTCCAAACTTACAAAAATAAATGCATTAAGAAATGACATAATGGGTACTTGTTCACTTTCGTGTCTTCTCTCTAGGCAGCTTCTGGACAGGTTTATCTTGCCTCACAGTTGGAGACATTCTAGTCTATAGTTATATGGAATCATGACTTTGGGGCCTCTGGGTGAGGGACAGTATACCCCAGCCAGAACTTAACTGTTTATCTCATGGTCAGGTTAGGAAAGAGAAGCGAGAAAGAGGCTGGGACCCATCATACCCTTCCAGGATACTGACCCTAGGACTCAGAGACTTTTAAGGGAAGTAAGCTCTTTAAGTTCCTACCACCTAGCAACTGAGCCAAACTAGGGGGGTAATCCTAAACATAGAGTATGTTCCTGGTCTGCAGTGCAGCTTTACATTTCTCTGCAAGGATATCACTAGCGAAAACTCCAATTAAACAATTAGCTGTGAGCTAAACGCAGTCCTCTGTATGTACAAAGTCCTACGTCATGTGCAGCCTTGCATACATTGGGGGTTGATTCTGCTTTGCATAGAGGAGAAAGGAGCCCATTCTGCTATCCCTTTAACAGGAATTCTATGTGTTTTGAGTTGACAAATGTCATTATTTAAACATAAAACAATTCACAATGGGCTAGAATATGGGTCAAGAGTAGAGAGCCTGCCTTTATCGTCTGAAAAGCGAGAATTGCAAAATCATAAACGAAACAACAGACAGTAAGTGGGTTTCTGGGACATTTCTTGTTGCTGTTGATACAATGTAGGGGTCTTGACTGGGTTTGTTTTCTCTGTCAGTTAAAGAATTAAAAGACAGGGAACAAAGTCTAAGGTGCAACAGGTAGCAGCAGAGAAACCTCAAACTGAAGACAGAACCAGAAACAGCAGGATGTTTGTTTTGGGGGAGAGGAAACACGCACATTCAACAGACACACGAGAGAAGATGACCATCTGCAAAGAAAAGGCAGAGTAGAAAAGCATAAACGTCCAGTCTCCTCTGGAGGGCTGCTGGGGTTTGAAAGTCTTGAAGAATTTTCCTCCCCTAGTTTAGAATTGGTCTCTTTGAAGATTGATAAGATGCTTGATTGGCCCTGAACTCTTGTGTTCTGGGGAATTTGCTGGTCTGTCAGCAGGGGGCCTTGCCAATGGGAGACAAAAGCCTGTGAAATCTTTGTTTTAAGCTGACAGGCTTTTTTTTTTTCCAAGTCAAAAGGGTGACTGCAACATTAGAAATTTGCCTCCTTTATTACATACCCGTACCCATGGTTCCTCTCTCTGTCTGTCTGCCTGACCCAAAGTTTCTCAGTATGAAAAATCATCTGACTCAAGAAGTTTGAAGAAGGAAAGGTTCACCCACAGTTCAAGGGTGCAGTCCATTGTGACAGGGAGCAGCTCATTTTGTGCCCAGTTGAGAAGTAGAGAGAAAACAAATCATGCTGGTGTTCAACTTCCTTTCTCATTTTTATGCAACCCAGGATTCCACCCCACCTATATGGGCGGCACCCATATTTAGGATGGGTCTTTCTACCTCAATTTACCTAATCTAGAGAACCCTCCACTGACAGGTGCAGAGGTTTCTTTTCACAGTGATTCTAAAGCTGTCAGACAAGATGAACCACTACAAAGCTGAGAATTGTCGTACATGTAAGAGCGAAGGAAAGTGATTTTCTAAATTTCATAAAGCTTTTTATTTCACACTCTGAAAGGAAAATCAGATCAAAAATAAATTGACAGGAATATTATCATAAAATAAATTTTAATAATGATTTTCCATTATTGTTTACAGTTTCATACACGCATGTGACAAATTTGAGATGCCAGTCTCTGCACCGTTGCATGCCCAGTCTTTGCCTCCTTGGCTTCTCTTGCCTCTGCTCTTGTTTCTCTGTGGACAGCCTGAGCCACCTCATAATCCCAGCAAAGCTCAAGCCCAGGATCTCCTCACAAGCAATACCTGTAGTTCACTGGGACTTGGGTTCCTCCTGCATCTCCATCTTCTGTAGACTCTTATTTTTGCAATAGTTTTTCTACTCTTTTGCAACACACTCTAAAATCACTATGAGCACAGATTCCTCCTCAAGTTTTATACATTCCCTGTATTTGGAGTAACATGGCAATAACTTGGTAGATACTTAGAACCCTAAGTAGAAATACGTCCTGTGTAGTTGTAAGAGAAAGCCATAGTTTGAGCAAGAGAGGTCAAATGTCTGGCAAAGACAATAGAGAGCTGTGGTGATGTGGAAGGTGAAAACGGCTGAGAAGGTTCCTGGGAACATTGGCTGTGAGAAGAAGCACCATACCGAAAGAGGGGACCTGGGGTCAGGAAGGGTGAGCGATGTGGATCTAGGAGCCATGGAGTCAAACATGTGCTGCTATGTATGTAGAGTTCTGTACCAGTATTCTGAAATGATGTGGTCATGATTTCTATGAATCAAGGTGTGTGCATATGTACATAGGTGTTATACGAGAGAGAGAGAGAGAGAGAGAGAGAGAGAGAGAGAGAGAGAGAGAGAGAGAGCGAGAGCACATTAAAGACAGGCAGACAACAAACAATCCTAATATAGAATACTTCATGAACCTTGAAAACAGAAGCAGCTTTGTGTGTGTGTGTGCTACACACACCACCGAGATGACATTACACTTGAGCATCCAAGCAGCAGAGGACCGAGGAGATTCCTTGAGAAATGCTAGGGCTCTGAAATGGTAGGTTTGAACTGGTCTTCGTATTGGAGATCAAAAACCTTCCCATGTAGTGTCTGAGTGACAGCCAGAAGCCTTATGCTGTCGGGCTGTGTTGTGTACTGGCAACTGGCTAATTTGCTTTGACATTTGATTGTCAAGGTTGGAGCTACTCTCCAGTGATAAGTTAATTAGGTTTATGTGACCCTCTTGAATTGGGGATATTGAACAACCATGGCGGTTCTGAGGATTCAAGCATTTCTATCTGGAGCCAGGATATGATCCTAAAGCAGCTCATCCCTTCATGCCTGAGGTCACTTCCTAGTATAGTCACTGTAACCAATCCAGTAGTTGTATCTCTTGTAGAAACTTAGTTCCAAGTTTCTCCATCCTTGATATCTGGCGTCGATCTACATATCACAAGTACATGCCTCCACATTACCTTAGAATCTGCCCCTTTGAGGGTTTTTTTGCAAAGCCTCCCAGGTTTTCATTAGCTCTGTGTTGCACTGGTCTTGCATTGAGACTCTTGAAGAGTCTTATCATCCATTATATTATGTCACTGCATGGGCCATGCACCTTTATAATTAGGCTGAAAGAGACCATAAGACTTGCACTCTCAGGCACAGCTTGGACAAAATCATACAATTAGAGTCTGTTGTAAGCTGGGAGGTGATGGTTAATGGCCTACAAAGTGCCATGTTTGTCCCAATGATGACAGAGTATCAGCATCCTTTTCTCACTTTGGACTGTAGCACGCAGCATCATCCAGCTGGACTTTACTGCTGTTATCCTACTCCAGACCCTTGCCTTTACTCTTGCTCTCCTAGGAAGAGAACCTGCTGTTTTCATTGGCCTGTTATTTCCTGCAGAGCACTGCAACCATTACTGTAGTCATTTTGTTCTATTCCCAAGTTTCAAAACATCCACAAATTCAATTTATTATATTCTAGTGACAGTAATCTGATTGCTGGTCAACCAACTTCTTTTTCCCTTTAAAAATAGTAATAGGATCCTAAGTAAACTGTGTAGCTTATGGTCATAACTATGCTGTTTCTTTATCAGTGTGTCAAACGTTGAGATAAAAACTTTCTTTAATCTAAGATCTGGAAACTATACATAAGATATCTTCTTCTGTTTCTGACCTCAATATTTTTAGGTGGCCACACACTATGATGTGAGAAGCCACTCCACTGTTCTTTTTTTCCCTATTACCTTTAATATTCCCATCAGGAATTAATGAATTTCTACTGATTAACTTGTCCCAATAAATGCTTCTAATATCACTGACCAGGAGTCCAGTGAGGGCCGGGTATCCGTTAAAAAATATTTGCCTCCAGTACCTGTGTATTGTTTCTCCACAGAACTAACTAACCATGGATCAAAACATTCAGGAAAATAATTGTTTGTTCTGAAGACACGAAGTTCTTTGTTTGCATGCCTCTATTGAGCTTAGTAACTACTCACGTAGTGAAAGGTATGATAAGTGGTCTAGCCATGCCTGCTAGTGTGCAGGAGCATGCGTAGATGCTGGCTGCAATACCTGCCCATTTTTATATAAGGTACTTTAGTGTCCATGGATTCGTTTACCTAGAGGAAGTTCTGAAACCAAGTGCCTTAGGACTGAACTCTCTTGGAGAGAGGATGCGGCAGGAAGGCAAAGTGGGAAGTTGCCCAGAGAGTAACTGTGACATATTGAAGCCTCAAATTGGAATTGAACAATTAATCATCTTTCACTCAGGATCCACCCCAAATCAAAAAAAAAAAAAAAAAAGACAAGTCTGTTTAGTTTTTATGGCAGTGGCTGTCCTTGGATACCCAGCATCTACACATCTGCACTATGAGTAAACACAAAGGAAAGGAATTTGAGTAAATTGGGTCATTCCCATGTGCATAGATGGCAGCTCCCAAGTAACCTCAATGTCAATTCTTCAAATACTTGTGTATGAATTCAACATAACTCAGATATTTGTTCCTAAAATGATGGTTCTTCTTGGGAACATGAAAATCTAAGTAAAAATGGAAATTAAAACAAAACACACACACACACACGCACGCGCGCACGCACACACACACACACACTTAATTGTAATTTTTACTTTCAAAAATATGGCAAACTTATATAATGAGATATGAACATATCTACTTCCCAATTTCCCTCTTCTAACTCCCCCATATTTACCTCAACATTTTCAACATGCTCAATAATTCTCTCAATCCACCTCTCTCTTTCTTCTTGCTGTTGTTTTGTTTTGTTTGTTTGTTTGTTTTTTAAATTGGAGACAAGGGACATTTCCTAAAATGTTAGCACTTATCTTGTTTTCAAAGACTGATATTTTGACAGAGTAAAAACATTTCTCAAGAGTATAAACAACAACAAAAGACAAATTAGAGAAATGTAGAAAGAAATGTCTATTTTGACAAGGCATCCCCTGAGTAGGTTTTGTGAACATTTATAGTTTAAGAAGTAGATTGGCAAACAGCTCCGTTGAAGAGTCACTTTTTAAAACATTTTTTATTTGTTATTTTGTTTATTTACATTTCAAATGTTATCCTCCTTCCCTTCCCAGTTTCCTCTCAGAGAACTCCCTTCTCAACCCCTCCCCCTGACTCCACGAGAGTGCTCCCCCACCCACATGCGCACTCCTGCCCCACCACCCTAGCATTCCCCTATGCTGGAGCATCAAGTCTTCACAGGACCAAGAGCTTCCCCTCCCTTTGATGCTAGACAAGGCCATCCTCTGCCACATATGCAGCTGGAATTATAGGTCACTTTCTGGGTGGCATCAATAGTCTGGGAAAGGAGAAGTTCTAAGATGGCAGTAGCAGCTCATAAATAGCTGGTGAGCCCTGTTGTCTGAACAGTGATCTCAAGTTTATGCTTAATATCTTGAGTTTAATTTGAGGTCTTGGGAGTCAAATACAGGCTAGGAAAGTGACCTGCATCTAAGCTACACTACTGAGCCACATTCCAAGCCTGTTCGTTTACTTTTGAATGCTCATTGAAGTATAAACCTCAAAATAACTCTGTATGATATGAATCTTTATGACCTATGAGACTATACTTTTATTAGTTTTGTTTTCAAAAGGTGAAACTGGAGCGTGGGCATGTTAGATAAGCTGATGTTGAGAAGGAGGCTAAAGGAACAAGGTAGGGAACATTTTCAAGACAGATGAAATATTCATACATTGTACATTACATTGTATTGATCTGCTTATTCCCCCCATCTTCTGTGTATGTGTATGTGTGTGTGTGTGTGTGTGTGTGTGTGTGTGTGTGTCTGTTGCACAGAGTTGATTGCACATTTGTGGAAGAGGTGGGACAAGTAGGAAGAATCAGTCTTCTGTCTCACCTATAGGACTCAGGATTGAATTCAGGTTGGAAGACTTGGTGGCAGACACTTTGACGCAGTGAGCCATCTCTCTAACCCTGATGAAATACTTTTGATGACTCTAATCCTGATACAGCAGTGGGGAGGAGGACAGCAATGATCCTTGGGTAGCTGCTTAATTGGAAGCAGCAGAACAAAGGCCATTGGTAGCCAGAGTCTTTATCATAAAGCAGATCATATCACTTATGAAATAATTGGAGTATGATTGGGAGGGAGAGGAGATTTGAATCTGAAAGAACTGAAGCCAGGAAGTCATAAAGCCAGGCATGGAGGTACACATCTACAACACCATCAGGAGTCTGAGGCAGAAGGATTGGGAGTTACAGAAGGATCGGGAGTTACAGTGCAGCCTGAGCTCCACAAAAGAGCCTGTCTCAGCATCAACAGTAGCAGGAATAGAAGGTGAAAAGTAAGGGAGGGAAGGAATGACGGACAGTCAAGAAGGACAGTCAAACAGCACTGGTGATACATCTACCGCATGGCGGGTAGTGAGACGAATGGCCACGTGTAGACTTTTCACACAGCATTTCAACCTAACAAAGCCATCCCTTCATTTACAAGCATTCTAGAGACAGTCTCACTATGCAGCTTGGGCCAGGCTTGAACTCACAACCCGCTTTCTCATCCTCTGTGTGCCTGGATTCCCGGTATGTCCGGCCACTTCAAGGAGACAAATAGCACTTGGCACTCCGCTTGACATAAAAACACATCTACGAAATCACTCTATGAAAATACCTCACAGTGATACAGTAACAGTTTAGGTTTGTCTAGGGCGAGCTCGCATGTTCAGCTACATCATAGTATTTTGTGTCTGTACCATTCGACCTAGTTCAAAGTGCTTTATTTCGCCCTCAGGGTGTTTCGTTTTTTAAATCCCCTTTCTTTTTAAGTGCAGATTTAGTGCAAAACAATCAAGGGCCTCCAAAAGATTAACAATTTGATTAAGAATGTTGGAAGAAGAAAATCCAGAAATTAGATGCCTTCGCTACATTGCTGTCTACAAATACTGTCTTTATTTTCAATTCATTCTTTATAGCTAATGTGATGCCCAGTTCATAC
Organism: Tokudaia tokunoshimensis; assembly: GCA_036184795.1. Lineage (NCBI taxonomy): Eukaryota > Metazoa > Chordata > Mammalia > Rodentia > Muridae > Tokudaia > Tokudaia tokunoshimensis. Next base: position 24,940,100 of record BTHU01000022.1, read on the forward strand.
ATTTTTTTTCATTTGTGAAAATTATTTAGTGTCCAAGGTTAGGGTAGACTGTCTCACAATTTATTTTATTAATGTATTGAACTAAGGAAGACCATATTTTTGTTGTTGTTATCATCTTTGAACTCACTAGGGGGATTTTTCAGCTTTCCAGTATACATTAAAGCTATTAGATGAAGCGTGGGAATACATTATACTCATGTAGACTTAGTTTATTTTTAATTATGTGTCTGTTTGGTATGTGCATGCAAATGCAGATGTCCACAGAGGCTATGAGCCTCAGATCCCATAGAGCATGAGTTACAGGCACTGTGAGCCCGCTCCATGTGGAGGAATGTGAACTCTGACCCTTCACGTGAACTCTGACCCTTCACAAGAACAGTGTGCGTCACTTGACTTGACGAGCTGTCCTATGACTTCTTCTCTTCGTCTCTTAGAACATCTCACACAGTGGGATGACAGAGTATCGAAACTTTAATGTCTAACGCCAAGAGCCATTTTGCTCCTTCTCCAAGTGTGTGGAGGTATCAAAGTGATCAAAGTGGGTGTGGGAAGAATGGAGAAGTTTATGGAACTGAAATACCAAGTCGTTTTAATCAGGAGCCATCTCCTTACTTATGTAGACTTCTGATAGTGTTATCTAGGATCTCTCACCAACAGCTCCAGATTGAAACCAAATGCAGGAAAACCTGCTTATTGTTGCAGGGGACAGGAAAATAAAGGAGATGGGGTGACAGTCACTTTTCAGACTTTATGTCTCCCTGTGCCTTTGCCTTTTTCGAACACTGTCTCCCATTGTTAAACTTCTCTCCTGGGCAATGTGGTTCTGAGGTTAAAGGCTGTGTTGCATGAGGTGGGAGCGGGGGTTTATTTCACTTTTCTGTTTTTCTGTCTCTGCAGCTGGAAGAGGGACTCCAGAAATGGCTTGTGGGTGTGCACAGGAATGCAGGGTGTTCTTTGATCTTTGAATGTCTGAGACAAGCCCAAACCAGCTGTGGTGTGGAATCCAAACCTGAGAGGCTCTCCCAGGAGTCATGGCAACGGGGCACATGGGTGCTGTGTCGTTTATCCTGGATATGGGGAACAGAGCCGAGAGACTCCTTTGTGGAGTTTCCTTATTGATGGCTGATAAGATCAATTCCAGTTTCTCTCCTCGTGTTAGTGTTATGGAATCTCATATCTACACAGTTGCATTATCAACTTAAAGGCCTTTATGACTACACAAATACTCTGATGGTCCTGATTTGCAGATGCTGGAAATACGAAGTCAACTAAATCTAAAATCAGACCCTAACATCCACCGTTTAAACACCAGAGTCTTACTCTTCCCTGATCAGTCTCTTGAAATGACATTATTATTTGCAAACAATTGCAGGCATTTACTTAGAAAAATAGGGAATCATGAAATTACATAAAAGGGTAATAAAAGTTACACTATAAAAATATTACAAAATGTCAGGCTAGAGAGGCAGTTCAAGGTTTAAAAGCACTGGCTGCCCTTGCACAGGATCTGAGTTCAGTGCCTAGCACCTATGTGGTGGCTCACAACTGTTCATAACACCAGTTCTAGGGCATATGGCACCCACTTCTGAACTCCACAGGTACCAGGCACACACATGGTACATAAACATCCATGCAAGCAAAACACCCCCCCACATAAATATAAAATAAATACATCTTCAGAAGTTCATTTCAAACTATTACAAAATGAAAGAAAATAATCTTTGTGTCTTTAATATTTTCCCATGAACACTTTTTCTAAAACCTACTTCATACATAATCCTACATTTAGTCAGGGTCTGTGATTGAATGTTTAGGCCATTTCGAATTTCTCTGCATTATAAGTAACGTCATATTGGAATACCTGTCTGTTCTTTAAGATATTTAACTAATGACCTAGATTTGCTAGACCAAATGATACAAATTGCTATTAATGATTCCAGAAAGTTCAGTGTGGGCTCTGATACTTTGCCTCATTTCTGTAACATGGAGTCTATAGTAGTAGTCTAAAAGATGCCATGTTTTGATAAGTGGAAAAGCAGCTCTCAATAACAGGGACTTGGATACATTTTATCACTAATGTTGAATTTTGTCTGTTGCTCATTTCATTCCATGGTGTGTGTGTGTGTGTGTGTGTGTGTGTGTGTATTCTTTGCCAACTGTGATGAAATTAAGTCACATGTATCATCATGCATCTGTATTGTTATTCGTCCTGGGACTTAGTCTATCCTCTATTATTTTGGGGTGGAGGGAAGCCCAAAACAAAAAATTCAAACTATAATTTTATGGCTTGAAACTACTTCACCTTTTTGCTTTCATGACAATTTTATTTATGCCCTCCCACTTGGAGCATATTACTTTTGATTTTAGAATACACATTGAAAAATTGTGTTTGTTTCTTGTGAACATCTTGTCCACATAAATGGGGCTGCAGAAGAGAGATCGATTGATCAATAGATAGATAGATAGATAGATAGATAGATAGATAGATAGATAGATAGATAGATAGATAGACAGACAGACAGACAGATGAGTTTGCTTTTCACATGCCGGTTAGTTCTTTAGTTAGAGCACTCTTCCTGGGCCTTAGCACTGGCCCTGAAAAATGAGGACTTAAAAACTTAGTCATATCATAATGTGTTAATAATATCAAATTTAGGACCATTTAAGTTGCTTAAATGAAATATGCAGCAATTTGGGCTCCCTATCTAGGTCATATAGGGTAATGAGATAATGTCTTTCAGTGAAGGGAAATCTTCACTGAATTTCTGTGACTGACTCAGTTTCCATCTAATATGTTTGTGCAAGTTTTTCTTCATGTTATTTACATTGTTAACTATATAACTGAAGCCTCAGTTGATACATCATTCCATGTTTTTTTTTTAAATGTATGAATTTCTTCTATGCCAAGTCCTCCAACACTGTTTTTAGACATTGCAAGCACTTTCAAGTCTACCTACTGATTTTAATATTTGACTTGGTGAAATTTAAGATTGTCAAGTGTATTTTACCCAAAGACAAAGATCATTAAGGTAAAACTATAGAGTAGTCTTTATAGTCACGAGTAAAAGTTCTGAGCAGCACAACTCGATTGCTTTTTCAGATAATTGTGTTCAATTATTATCAAGCTACGGATCTCACACGGATTAATCATCATTATTTTTTTTTCTGCAAGAGAAGATGAAGAGCAACATTATGAACTTTCAGGATATTTCAAACATCTCATCGAGTATGTTTGCATTTTTGTGTACACTAGGAATAGACTCTACGTTACAGTAGAAGAAAACTGCAAAATCGGCTTGGAAAAGTGAGCCAACATCCTGGAATTTCTGCCTTGTTTTATCTATAAGAAGTAAGTAAACCATTATGGGTGGGCATACTGCCTCACACCTGTAATCCCAACTCTTTGGGAAGCTGAGACCACAGGATTGCTGTAAGTTTGAGGCCAGACCTGGCTATGGAGAAAGTTACAGGTCAGCCTGGGCTGCAGAGCAAGATTTTGCCTCAAAAACATATACAACCCCACAAGAAGTAAGGAAGTGACTCTAAAGCTATTGTCAGAGTCTTAGAAAACACAAACAAAAGCATGAACCAACTTTCCAGGGACAAATGAGATTATCAAAGCTACTGAGCATCCTAAAGTAAAATTCATAATTCCTGTTCAATACTTTCCTATATTTGCTTAATTCATTTTAATACGAGTTCGTGGGACACACTGCTGGTATTGAGATGACGGAGGCCCAGGAAACCGCTAAGCATAAGTTCATGTGATGGTCTCCTATGATGAATGACGTGAGGTTTGGGTTCGAGTTGTCCATGCCTCTGAGGTTGAGAAATTGCACAGTAGACAATGTACTTGGAGCAGCAGAAGCATCATCCTGGTTTGAATATGGTTTCTATATTAGGAGCCAGGCTTGAGCTAGTGGCTGGACCCTCGGGCTCGGCATAGGACTGGATTAGTTCCTGGATGGGTTGGTAATATCATAACAGTGTCGGGCAGTGATGACAAACAGGAAGTGGGAGTTTTGTGGAGGAGGTAAGTGACAGGAAGCACGACTTTGGAGGCTGTGTCTGGCCTTGACTTCTTGCTGCATTCCCTCCTCTCCTTGCTGTTTACCATGCAGTAAAATCCCTCCTCTGTAGCACACCCCTGTGCAACGACGATCCACCCAAGGGCATGGGTTCAAGAACCAGTAGGCTGATTCTTCTGAAACTTTGACTCAGCACTGTCTATGTCAGGAACATTGTCACACACCGATAAGAAAGTTATGCAGCCCTAGAAAGGAATGGGAGGCCAACCAGATGCAGAATCCTATGAAGGGTTTATTTAACTGGACACCATCACCAAACTGCTCTGCCTACCCTTGCTTATTTATCATACAGTTCTCAGTCAGAAACTAAGAGAGGCACAGCCCATTCTGAGGCCTCATGCTCCCAGCAATAGAGATCTTAGGTATTGGAATGTCCTTCACACGCCATGCCTGAGTAATCAGGATGTCGAGCACATGCCCGCTGGATCGTAAGAGCGTGTCTATGCTTCCTTTGCATGACGTTTCTATCTCATTGTAACTATTCTCTGTGCTCTGACCCTCCTAGAGGTTTGGCCTAATATTACCCCTCCTATGTATCCCACTGTTACAGCAGCAAACCAGTGAGCTTCTGCTTATTTCAAAATATCTGCCTTAGCCCAAGAAATCCTTACTGGGATGTCTGACCAGCAGGTTCTGAAGTCGTAGAGGTCAGGTTGAAGAACACAGTTTTGTTCTTCAGGAAGTACATGATCTCTTCAAACATGGCTATTTGTCATGTTTCATATCTGTAACTCAAGAAGCCAAACTCTTGCAGTTTTGAGACAACGACGTAGCAGCTCATTTATTTCTGCAGGGTTCTCTCCTCAGAGGAATCTCTCTTTGCCCAGTCAGACCTTTGCTCAGGAAGGTGGTACTCTGTGCCCATGGTGGAATTTTAAGAGCTGGGCCTTGGGGGTTCCTCAGGCCACTGGGGTCTGTCCTTCAAGGGGATTGTGGGATACCAGTCTCTTCTCTTACTTCCTAGCTGACATGAGGTAAGCAGCTTCCTTTCACTGTGTACTCTCACCATGATGGACTGGGCTGCCTTGGAAGAGGATTAAAAGCATCAGTACCCAAGGACCTTGGGCCAAAATCCCTTAAGCCAAGAGCCCCTTTTTTCTACAACCCCCCCACTTTCATTTTAACTTGATTATCTGATATATTTACACAATAATCATATACTAACTAACAAAGAAAACATGCATCAAGTTTTCCCTGAATGTCTGTCAGACTCCCTCACTGTAGGTAAGCCTACCTCACTGCAAAGACAGAAGTGACGTCATTGCTCCACTTCACAGATGAGGAACTGAGACAGGTCACACTTAAGTCACCCCAAGACAGAGAGCAGTCTTTGGACACAAGGACAGGTAAGCTTGCCTCTAAAGCGTGCACAGCCTCAGTTAGGAACCCATGTGCTTCAGGAGTTTTGCTTGTTTTTGAAGGTCTTGCTGCAGAATCCAGAAGAGCCTTAAGTCAGGACAATCCTCTTGTGCTTAGCCTTCTAGGATTCAGGCATGCACCATAACACCCAGGTCTCTAGGATTTTAAATAATTCTATGTCATTGAGTTCGCCTTTGTTTACCCTTTACGCAAACATTCCTTATTCCGTAGCAATACTTCTCGCTCTCAAAACATTTTAGAAGTTGTCAGACCTGCCTGACAGCTTACGTCTGTAATCCCAGCACCAGAGAAACTGAGGCAGAGGATTGCCTCCAAGTTTAAGACCAGTTGTGGCTACATAATCAGCTTCTGCCTCAAATAGGTTTTAACTTTTCTATTAAATACAAACAGATTCATTTCCTACACCAGTCCTCCGACATAACTACTGTGATTTCCACGTAATGGGTAATGAAACTCAAACAGAAGAGTGGAGATTCCCCTCATGTCAGCAGAGGTCATAACTTTAGATTTCACTGTCTCCAGATCTTTTCCCTTACCCTCCTAACTCATGCCTCAAGGAGCAAGGGAATGTTTAAAACTCACACTGTCACTAAGTGAGTAGTTGAGACAGTGATCTCAAGCCAGAGTTGAACCAAACAACAGCAGTAAAGAGAACATTGGGAGACTGTGTGTTCTATTGCAAACCAATCAGGAAGGGACAAGTCACCACCTCGTCCACAGAAATGATGCACAAGCCTTTTCATTGTAACCATCTATTGGTAGCTTTCTGTCATGTCCTAGCAGAATACCGGACTTGGAAAAGCTGAAGGCAACAGGACTGGGGTGTTTGTTACTGATGACAGAACACAAACTCACTGTATTAGCCAAGGTTCTTCAGAGCAATAGAGTAAACACGGTAAGCATCAGTCCAAAGGCCTGAGAATCTAGAGTGCTTAGATCTAAGAGATAAGTGACCTAGCTTAAATAAACACACCAAGTCCACTTTCACCTTTAGTTCTCGTTCTTTTTGGACCCTCAGCAGACTGGATGAAGTCAACAGACTCACCACCATGAGTAACCATGGCCATTTTACTCAGGCAACTGTCTTGAATGCTAGTCTTTTCTAGACATAGCCTAACAGACACACCCTGAGATAATAGTTCACTAGCTATGAGGGTTTCCCTCAGCCCAGACAAGTGCACATATATATTTGTTCACTCCCACACTTGCATTGGCCTGAATTAGTAAAGTGTACTTAACCAGCATGCTGTAATTCTTCCCTGTGGGGACTCCCCTTGCAGCATACACCAAACTATAAGATGTTTCTTTCATGCAGGGGGATATAAGTATGAACCAGCTAGTTATCGAATCGCAATACTCACTGTGCAGTAAATAGTTTAAGCTCCTACAAGAACAGTAGCAGTTAATCAGTTTGTGGATGAATAAAAAAAGATAAGCAGAGGTGTAGTTTGGATCATACGCATGGAAAGATCTGAGGAAACAGAGGAGCCACTGAGACCTGAGAAATAACAACCATCACAGGCGCTGTGTGCCCTCTGGGTTCACTTTGCCTCCTGCGGGCTGGTTGTTGAGTCTCTGCTGTGTTCTGGGCCAAGTTCCATACAGGGACGAATCTGTGGCTATATCAAGGTCGGCACTTTAAGGAGGAGACTCTGCTTGATGTGGGAAGGAAAGGAAGTCATTGAGTCGATGATCACATGCCATGTTCAGAGACAGGAAGAACTGATCTAACCTAATTAGCTCTCCTTGGGAAGGCAGGGTTGGTGAATTACCTTGACTGAGATGGGTTAGCGACTGACTGTTCTGACAGTGTGCTTCGTGAAAGTTTTCTGGATACACTGAAAGGCAGTGACATGATGAGCACAGTCCTTCAGACAGGAGGAGCACGCTGATGCGGCGTGATGATGGAGGGAATGAAAGCACTCAGCCATGCCTAAAGCATTAAATAGGAAGAAATAAGATGTCACAGGAATCTGTAGCCAAGGAGGAAATCTACCTAGGTACTGGGGATGTTTCCCAGATCACATACAGATCAGAAAGCAGGGTAGATAGCCCAGCTAGAAGCTCATATCAGGGGTGGACACTGAACTCTGCCAAACTCTGGTCGAGTCTAATGAGCTAGGATGAGAGCACACAAATACGGAGCAACAGCTCAGGTGCCATTATTCCCAGCCCTCAAGAGGACATGACTACTCTTGTGATTTTAATTATGTCTACATGAACATACATGTAAAAGGAAAGCAAATCATATTCAGGATTTTGTTGTTAATAGCATATGCATATATATGCTATCTATATGAATATATATATAGAGAGAGAGATAGATAGAGAGAGAGAGAGAGAGACTATATTCTTGGATTTTTACTAAACTTTGATAAAATCTCTTCTTTCTTTTCCTCTTTGCTTTCTGAAAATACAGTAGTTATAGTAACATATTAGACTACATCCCATACCTATTTGTAATTATACGACTTCAAAGAGGCCCTTTAAACTATTATCAACTTTGCTTTTTCTCAAGATTTTGGCCAGGTTTGGTGGTTCATGTCTTTAACCTCAGCACTGGAGAGGTAGAGGCAGATGGATCTCTGTGAGTTTGAGGTTAGCCTGGTCTACACACTGAGACCCTGTCTCACACAGAAACAATCTACCTCAATATTTCTAATTGTTCGTTAGTGTTTCTGTTGGTTTGTGTGTTGTGTTGTGTGTATGGTGCCTAAAGGTGAACATCAAATGTCTTTACCCTTCACTTTCTACCTTTATGTTTCTAGCCAGGTGTCTCCCATTAAACTTGAAGCTCATGGTGTTGGTGTGCCTGGCTGATAAATAAGCATCAGGGACCTGCCTCTTTCTCTCCCTCCTCCAAGTCTTGGATTTCACGTAAGTTCTGGAGATCCAGAGTCAGGTCCTTATACACGCACCACAGGCACTGTACTGACTGAGCCATCTCCTTAGCCTCTCTCATCGTAACTACCCTTTAATTAGGTTTAGAGATAATTTAAGATGTTTTTACAGATGTGTTGCACCTATAAGATCCATTACAGAGTTGAAAGGGAAAAGGAAACTTTTAAAACTGTAGCATAGACCCAAATTTTTAGGAAAATCCTCAATCTGTCGAAAGATAGAATTAACTGAGCAGTAAAAATAAAGTTAGAAAAAAAAAACAAAACAACGCATCCAAGAACATAGGGATATTTAATGAATACGATCATTTAGTTGCCCCACTGGAACTCTCCTTGATAGACAATTATTTGAATCACAATTGTATCATGACATATGCCGAAAACGTATATAAGGGTCCTGATGAGGACCATGGTTTGGTGGATAAATTGCCTGGTAGTGCAAGTGTGAAGATCTAAGTTCAGATCCTCAGCATCATGTAAAAAGAAAAAATCTGTTTGTTAACTATGTCTGTAACCTTGAACATATGGGCACAGGGGAGAATTTCCTGAACAGAACTCCAATAGCTTATACTCTAAGATCAAGAATAGACAAATGGGACCTCATTAAATTACAAAGTTTTTGCAAGGCAAAAGACACCGTCAAAAAGACAAAGCGGCAACCAACTAACTGGGAAATGATCTTTACCAACCTTACATCCGACAGAGGGCTAATATCCAAGATATACAAAGAACTCAAGAAGTTAAACTCCAGAGAGGCAAGTAACCCTATTAAAAAATGGGGTACAGAGCTAAACAAAGAGTTCTCACCTGAAGAATATCTAATGGCTGAGAAGCACCTAAAGAGATGTTCATCATCCTTAGTCATTAGGGAAATGCAAATCAAAACAACCCTGAGATTCCATCTCACACCAGTCAGGATGGCTAAGATCAAAAACACAGGAGACAGCAGTTGTTGGCGAGGATGTGGAGAAAGAGGAACACTCCTCCACTGCTGGTGGAATTGCAGGCTGGTACAACCACTCTGGAAAGCAGTCTGGCGGCTCCTCAGAAAACTGGGCATGACGCTTCCGGAGGATCCGGCTATACCACTCCTGGGCATATACCCAGAGACTTTACCTGCATGCAATAAGGACACATGCTCCACTATATTCATAGCAGCCTTATTTATAATAGCCAGAAGCTGGAAAGAACCCAGATGTCCCTCAACGGAGGAATGGATTCAGAAGATGTGGTATATTTACACAATGGAATACTACTCTGCAATTAAAAACAATGAATTCACGAAATTCCTAGGCAAATGGTCAGAACTTGAAAATATCATCCTTAGTGAGGTAACCCAATCACAAAAGATCACACATGGTATGAAGTCACTGATAAGGGGATATTGACCCAGAATCTCAGAATACCCTAGACACAATCAGCATATCAATAGATTTCTAAAAAGATGGAAGGAGAGACCCCTGGTCCTGGAAAGACTGGATGTAGGGGAACGCCAGGACAGAGTAATGAGAGGGGGTTGAACGGAGAAAAGAGGGAGGGAAGGGGGCTTATGGGACTTTCGGGGAGGGAGGAAACGGGAAAGGGGAAGTGATTTGGAATGTAAATTAAAAAAATAAAATAAAATAAAATTAAAAAAAAAAATAAACAAAAAAAAAAAAAAAAAAAAAAAAAAAAACTATGTCTGTAAACCCAGCACTGGGAGACTGAGCCAGAAGGATCCCGGGTACTGTCATTACAGCCTGTCGGAGGGAGCTCCACTTCAACAAATGACAAACCTTGCTGCAAACAATAAAGGGCAGAACTGCGGAGGAAGACACGTGACATAGACCGCTAGCCTTCACATGCTCACGTGGACACCCCGGCGCACATGTGGACAGCCCTGCCCCATACAACACACACAGAAACACATGAGTAAGAACGAAAGTGAACTTTCTCTGCTATTTTAGGTCTGAAATTTCTGTCTCTGGAGGCTGAGGTATGGGAAGTTGGGGGACACTGAATTTGAAGTCGGTCTGGGCTACAGCAAACAAACAAATAACAACAATAACAGTCTGTCTTAGGGAACAGACAAAGAAGAAAGGAGGGAAGAGGAGGTAAACAGAGGAGAACGAAAAGAGAAAGGAAACGGAAAGAGAAAACCACGTACCAGCTTATGACCACACACCTTACCATCATCTAACATTGAGAATTTCAATGGACTGAAGCTGACTTTAACCCTTTGCTTAAACATACCCACTATTTGGCTATTTCTTCCTCGCATGCATAACTTTCATACTGTTTATTTTCTGTAGTTACACCACCATATGGCTTATATTTTACACAATGATTTGAGAATTTGTTTTCGTTTCTACATCTGGTTAGAAAGCAAAGACCATCTCTGCCCACATTTTCGTAGGGCAGAGTTCACTCCCTACCCATGCCAGCCAGACACTCGATGGACACAACACACCTACTATGCGGGCCTTTGTAGCAGAGACTCTAAACTAGGTAATGCGAACAGGCTGGGCTTTAGCATGGGTCCACTTCAATCTGGGGAGATTGTTTTAAACGTTGTAAATATTCATTTGATACCTTCACCGCAGAATAAACAATTTCTTACCACTAGCAAACACTTCTGAGGTTTTCAGAATACCAGAAGGATTTATTTACTTCCTGTAAAACAGCGGGGGTCCCTAATCCTGTCAACAGATTAGGAGGCTGCTGAGGTGAGGTTGTTTGTGAAATGCCGCCATCTATGGGAAAGAGGTGTGAACTGCAGGCGAAACCACAAGGCGCCCCACGGCCTCTCGAAGTGGTTAGTTCAGTAAATGGAGCAGCTCTTAGTCAATAAACAGGAATAAAAATTATACCCCTGGCAGAAAACACACACTGGAAACTCCAAGCTAGCACTTAACACTGCCACAGCTATTTCTTGAGGCAAGAAGTGAGTTCTATGGCCCATATGTCCTCAGAACACTTAGTAGCTTTGATACCTAACTTACTGAACTCCCCCCCACCCCCCATCCACCCTCATCTCACCCCTATTTTTATCCAGAATGCTGCCATTCTGGTAGAACAATGTGATGTCATCTTCCATGTACTCACAAGCACATAGGTTTTCTTGGTTAATCAAAGCAGTTTTCAAATCTTCCATTCTGTGTAGCCAGCAACGGAAAACAAACTTGTACACTGGTCTCGCATCCCCATACTTAATTGACACTTATGAGCTGGGGCAATGTACTGCCCTTGAACACATGTCAGAGAAATTCCAATCTGGTTTTTCCTACTGTGCATTCACTTGACGTCCTTACAGGGACAGCGCAAAGTATATTTTACTGTCCTGAAGAGCCTCCGATATTATGCACTTGCTTGGCAACACAGCCTCAATAATAGTTAATGATCATTACAACTCTAGGAACTAACCATTGTGATTACTGTCCCTATTTGACAGAACAGAGCTTAACTGAAGATTAGAGAAACTGAGCCACTGTATTTTTTTTCTTTTGCTGTGATAAATACCCCAAGCAAAAGCAACACAGGAGGACAGGAGGATTTATTTAATCTCACAAATCTTCCTCACTAAAGGAAGTCAGGGTAATAACTTGAGGTGAGAACCTGGAGGTAGGGACTGAGCAGAGCCCATGAAGGAGGGCTGCTTACTGATTTCTTCTCCTGTGACTCATTCAGTTTGTTTGTTTATATAACACAGACCACCTGCCCAGGTGAGCTTGTCTCTCCCATGTCAATCACATCTAATGAAAATGCCTCACAGACTTGCCTACAGGCCAATGGGGTGAAGGCATTTTCTGAGTTTCCCCTTCCCAGATGACTCAAGCTTGTGTCAAGTTGACAAAAGCTAATCAGTACTGTTACGTTATTTAAGTTCACATTCATCAGACAGCAATAAATACAGAATTTGAACAGGACCCATCATCTATAGTTATGGAGTAGCAATGAAAATACTTTTGTGATTTGTGGGTCACCGCAACATGAAGAAGTGTGTTAAAGAGCAGCAGTACTGGGAAGGTTGAGAACTTCTGCTCTGGACTGACACGGAGTTCACAGAGCTCTTATAGAGACAAGTGGACACTAAGGACGTTGGTCTTCAGATGGAGTCACGAGCTTACTAAGAGGATTAGCAACCTCTCCTTTCCCTTCCTGGTGTGTTGGTAGTGAATCTTGAACATTTCACTGTGGTGTCCACGTCTTCAGAAATTCATAATGAGTTTTCTTCATTTGTGTTTTCTTCAGGGAAGTCTTTGTAGAGTGAATGAATTACAGTGTTCCTTTTCATTAGCCAATATTCCTTGTGAAGATTGACTTAGACAATATCCCCTTTCCTGGGATCATCTCCTAGGTAAGTGGAAAGCTGCAGAGAGAATTGCTCTAAACCACATGAAGAAGAAGGTCAGAGCACTGTCTTATTCTGTTTGGACCTCTGTCATAAATTATACAAAACCATAATGCTTATAAAAATCAAAAAAAAAAAAAGCCAAGAGTCAGTGGAATTAACCAATCACAGGATGGAACCTAGAAGAGCAGGCCCTGCATGGCCAGGGTCTGGCCAGGACCCTCCTCCACATGGATGACTGTTCAGTTCTTCTCTGCTCTGACCCTGTAGATAAAATATGGGAGCAGGAGAGAGCTGGCCCTTTGTTCTCATCCTTGAGGGTAGAGATCTCCTAACCTAGTTATGTCCCATCTCCTACTGGTGTCCTGTTGGAGATTCTTAGCCTTCATTATATGAATTTGGTGAGTAGAGGGATTTTCTGCAATATTGTCTTTTCTTGAACTCAGTCGAGAGTTAATGCTCTATCGCTACTAAGATGCATAAACAGGGAAGTAATGGGTTCCTCCAATGGTCACAGTGTAGCTGGCACATACACAAGGTACATGTCTGAGAAATGGGTACAAAGGAAGTAACTGAGAGTGTTGGGGTTTTTTTGTTTTTGTTTTTTGTTTTTGTTTTTTGTTTTTGTTTTTTGTTATTTTCGAGACAGGGTTTCTCTGTGTAGCCCTGGCTGTCCTGGAACTCACTCTGTAGACCAGGCTGGCCTCAAACTCAGAAATCCGCCTGCCTCTGCCTCTCAAGTGCTGGGATTAAAGGCATGTGCCACCACTGCCTGGCTGAGAGTGTTAAGGAATCCTTTCAGTACATTTTACAGGTAAGGGTTCACTGTACAAGGAAAGTTTATTCTTAAAATATTTTATCCAAGAGTCTGCTAGGTTCTCAAGAGAAAGGTTATAGAGTATTTGGGACCAGAAAAATGCTCTTTCAGGACCACAGTGAAGCAGGGGTTAGCCTCCAGAAAAAAGATCCACTTCCAGCTATTGTGTTTTCCTTTCTTCCTTCCTTCTCCTTCTCCTTCTCCTTCTCCTTCTGCTTCTCCTTCCCCTTCCCCTTCCCCTTCCCCTTCTTCTTCTTCTTCTCTTCTTCTTCTTCTTCTTCTTCTTCTTCTTCTTCTTCTTCTTCTTCTTCTTCTTCTTCTTCTTCTTCCTCTTCATCCTCTCCTCCTCCTCCTCTTCCTCTTATTCTTATTCTCTGTGTCCCCAAACCCAGTCTCTTCCTTATGAACCAAGTGGCTAATTCTCTAGAGAGAAGATCAGAAAAGACAACAGTGAGAACAGGGGATAACTTTTAGGGCAGTACCAAGGAGAGAGGCATAAATTCCACCAGAATTCTCTCTTCACAAAGTTCACCAAGGACACCGAAGGGCCTGAGACTTCGCCTGACTCACCAGGTGATCAGTTTGCTTCACATTATGTCTTGATTGCTGGAAGAAGATGGAGATGTCCTCTTCCACAGACCTGAGCACCAGCACCAGTGGTAGCCAGAGAACAAACACAACTGACCACAGCATCGTCATTTTGTTCCACCACTTCCTTGATCCCTGAAGCCTGTCAAATGACTGAAGGACTGACCATTGTGGGTTGCATTCCAGAAGAGTCACTCTGATTTAGAAACTCCAATGTTTTCTGATGGGTTTTAAGAAAACCTACCTGACATTTACCATGAAAGAGAAATGTGCCTTCATCATGGGGATAGCAAACAGGTCTGCTGAATGGAGCCTCTCAGCTTACCTAGCCCACTTCTGGAGGCAGCCGAGTATTGTTTTGTTTCTGGGATGCGAGCTTTTTGGCACACCATTTCCAATAGGTTTCTTTTGCTTCTTTACAATTTAGTGGCAGAGACACTGAAGGTAATTCATCCAGAATATATTTTCAATAATATTTATATAATTAATACCCTTGTAAGATAAAGATAGTCTTTCTACAACCTCTACTCTATATCTAATATTCAATAAGAACTGGAGATACTAATATACTAGGAAAATCAAACTGTTATATTAAAAGAGTTAAGGCAGACCCAAAGGAAGAGACACTCAGATATAAATTCTCTTCAAGAGAAGCTTTAAAGCGATTATGACTAAATATTAAACAAGGAAGTTATTGGGAACTGAGCACAGTGTCTTGATCTGTAATCCCAATACTTGGAAGGCTAATGGGGGCCGCTCATGTGAGTTTAGAAGTAACCTGGGCTACAGAGTGAATTTGAGGCCAGCCTAGACTACATAGTAAGCCTCAAAACAAACAACAGACAACAGTTATCTAGTGGAAAGGTTGACCACGAATGGGGAAGCAACATGGAATAGGTCAACAGACAAGATGGGCAAAGTGTAAAAGTTACAAATTCAAAGAGCAAAACCAGAAGCCTTAGCTAATTTGCAATGTGTTCAACAGAAACAATTCAAACTGAAATAAGAAGCAGTCAATGAAGGGGGGATGAATGGAGCATTTAAGGGTCTTGGTACCCAAGGGTATAGCATACATAATAATGGAATCCACTAGAGAAAGCAGACAGAAAACATTTCCAAACAAATATTGCCTACAAAACAATGAAAAACATCTAAGTTTATAGCTACAAACCTTGAAAGGTTTTAAGGAGTATAAAAGCAGACCAGAGCAAGGTCTGCTGTGCACAAGTGCCTAGATGCACAAACTTTGAAAATCAAAGAAAAGAAAATGACTCCAACAGCCTGAGAAGAGGAAATAGACCACACGGGGTGACCTGAAGAGCATTGAAATAGATAGTTCCTCGGAAACTATAGAAGTCAGGGAGTTAATAGACTAACAATTTTAAGACAAAGAATAAAAAGAGAATAATCTATCCAGGGAATTCCATATGCAGTGAAAATATCTCCAAAATGTGAATGGATAAACAAAATTTGGGATACATATACAATACAGTATAATCACCCATTTAAAAAAAGAAGAAAAGGAAAGGAAGGACAGAAGGAAGGGAGGCAGGGAGGGAGGGAGAAAAAGAGAGAAAGAGAGAGAGAGAGAGAGAGAGAGAGAGAGAGAGAGAGAGAGAGAGAGAGAGAGAGAAGTTAAGTCATTTGCAGAAGATGTTGGACCTGAAGATCATTGTGGTAAATGAAAAATAAATATCTTTTATTTTCAATAACTAGAACTTAGACTTTACATATATGGACATGAAGGCAGAAAGGAGACTGAAATTGTACTAGTCAGGGAGAGGTGAGTTGGTTGATTTTTGTCAACTTAAAAAATCCCTAGGAATATCTGGGTAAAAGGAATCCTAATAAGGACAATGTATTCATAAGTCTGGCCAGTGGGCAAGTCTGTGAGGTAGTGAGTGCTGCAGGAGGGCCCAGCTCACTGTAGGCCATGACACCCCAGGGCAGGTGGCCCTAGGTTATATAAGAGAGTCGCCCAAGCAAGCCTTGTGGAGCAAGCCAATGAGCCACTTTCCCCATGGTCTCTGGTCAGTTATTGTCTTGAGTTTCTGTCTTGGCTTCTCTCAGTGGATTGTGACTTGGGATGTGTAAGCTGAAACCCTTTTCTTCCCAAGTCACTTTTGGTCATAGTGTTTCATCACAGAATTAGAAATGTAACAAAGATAAAGGGGAAAGGAATAGCATGGTCATAATACACAATACCATTTTGAAGTCATCCCTTGTGTAAATAACATATACCAGTAGATCTTTAATTAAAAACATCAATCTAAGCAGAGGAGTTTTTAGTAAAATGGAACATGAAACAATTCAGGTTCACAGACCAGAATATGAAGAAATTCTTTAGAAAGGGAATCATGACCATTAGGAACCAGAACCTCACAAAGAAATAATGAAATATATAGAGAGACGATAAATAGGTACCAAATGTAATATACATATGTATATATACACTATATATCTAAATATATTATATATAAATATATACATGTATAAATATATAAACATATATAAGCATATGTGTAAATATATACAAATATATGCATACATAGAAATATTTACATAATATAAATATATGCATATATAAATATTTATAAACATATGTATAAATATATACATATATACAAATATATACATGTTAAATATATAAATATATATAAACATATATATATTAAAGTTTCAACCAGTTCAACATATTTTCTACTATTGAACTGGCACTTTTAATGTATGTACACCAGCAGCGTATGTGTGCCCTGCTGTGTCCTGCTCAGCTAGCTGGAATTAGCCCTCAGATGTAAGTGAGAAAGGAAAGTGCAGTGAGCTTGCCTGGCAGACATCACAAGCGGAAAAAGTGAGGTCGTTGAGACCAGTGTGGTTCGCATGGTTTCCACGCTTATATGGTCTTTGGTAAGTCAGTGTTCCCAGTAAGCAAACTGCACTGGATAGTCACTCGTCATCCCTTTTCTACCCTGGGAAATATTCCTAAACCTGGCAGAACAATGTCTGTCTACAGCATGTTTGTCTTTCTTGACCATCACGGCAAACTTCGTGACTACATGGTGTAATGAAGTGATTTCTTTAAATCACTTTAACTCCACACATGATATTCTGATTTCTAAAGACTTTGTTTGAACAACCTGGTATTTTCTGCCGTTATCTTCTGTGGGTTATCTTCTAGATAATACATATGTACTTTGTCTATGGTTCTGGCCATTTATATCCAGATAACCTAGCCACCTAGTACAGGTTGTCTCCCTACAGAGAGCTGTCTCTTTGCTCTAAGTCTCTGTGAAATCCCTGCTAATGACTAAGTACTTTAAGTGTGTGCACGCATATCTATGCTCATAAAACATTTTTCTCATCAGAGTTCATTAATGATCATATTAACTGAGTAGCATACAGGTCCCTCCCGAGGGTGATGTTCACAGCTCTGAAGTCACGAGTGTTCAGCTTTCTTATCACATACCTCATGATTGATGTGACGAGAGAATTTTTAAATCTTTTTCTCTGTACTGTAGAGTTGTTTCTAAGGAGGATAAACATGATTTTCAGAAAAAGTACTTATTAATTTTAACGCTCAGCGCTAAAGCTTTGGGGAGCCTTTCTTGGAATGGATTTAAGGTGAAGTGTGGTGGGCTAGGGATGTAGCTCAGAGGTGGTGAGTCCTTGGTTCAATTTCAACCAATACAACATACGAGACAATGAGTCACAGGGAGCAACCATTGTCCATTGGTAGAACCCTGCCTCCCCACTATTTATCGTTATTCACTGGTTTAACAGCTGTGCCTGGGCATCGCTGCTGCTGGGGGATGTGTTTTTATGGGCATAGATGTGTGCACACATAATTAAAGTTTAAACACTGGGGAGCCATCAGAAAGAAATAAACTGAACCAAGTTTTGGCTTCCTAGACATTCTAGTTTGCCAAGAAATAGGGACAATAAGTTAAAAGGAAGATGGGTTCCAAGTGTAATCAGCAGTGAAAACCTATGACAAGGTGACCATTCCTGTGTCACTGAGGAGGGACATATTGAATGCAGCCTCTCTGGGAGAGCAGGTATTGCTCATTTGTTTGTCAAGTGATAACTCTTAACGCTATTCAGTTCTACTGAATGACTGACTAAGTTCCCATCCCTATTGGTTTGCCCTTGGAAGTAAAAATGCTCAAGTGTGAGACTGCAGGACATTAAATTCTCCAGATTACAGCACAAGATGACTTTCTGTTTCGATACGGAGTGGTAATGTGGCACATTCATGAACGCACATGCGCGCGCACATGCGCACACACATTAAATATATAAGATTTAAAACAGAAAAACGAACTTGGCATTCAGAATGTTAGGCAACCAACCCAGACCTCTGGTCTTGAGCTTCTGAATATCACATGTCATTAATCTGTTTAAATGACAGAAAACAGAAGTTTCAACATAAAAGAAAAAATTCAATAAAGGACATATGAGAATTATCATTAAATTTTTGAACACATATCCCATAGACATCAGGGCATGTGCACATGTACATAATACCATAAGGTCTGTAGCTCCTTCATTGCAAATTATGTCTGAGGCAGAGCTTAGCTTTCTTAATTTCAAAGGATAAATTCATTTTTCGACATGATAAGTAAATCCCTGGTCATCAGTCTTGTATTTGCCTTTGAAAATCAGATGCCCCTTTCCTTCCTTTATGAGCAGTTGCTCCTACCATCCATGCCCTGGTTTGCCCAGATGGAATAGACATGCCACCATGTTGAAAGCCATTTTGGTTTTCTTCACTGTCTCTTTTTAGGGGATAGATGCAGAGGATAGAAACATGGCTGAGACGGTATTCAGATGTCATGTTAACTCATTACTGCACTTGACTAAGAAGTAATTATGCTACAACCAGGTCAAATGAATTCATATTTTGTATTTCGTTTAAAGTTTGCAATCCTGGAATTCACTTCTTCCCATGGAGTCTTTCATGTTGGGTGACTATAGATTCTATTGATGATCTTAACATACCCTGACACCCAACACTAATTCTAGATATATCCGATTAGGCCCAGAAGCAAAACTGGATTAACCATGCTGCATAAATTATTTTTTCATTCATTTACTTTGTTCTTTTGCAAATGAACTTTTTAACATGGAAACGTAGAGCTACTTACATTGATATACCATATTATTTTGAGAAGCCTGGTGTAAAACCTTTAGAAGTAAGGACTGGAGGTTTCTGTTCCTGCTCCCAATTTGAGTGTTACAATTAAGGTTGCAGGTGAATATGTTTCTTTCCTGCATAGACTCTCTGCTCTGCTGAATGGTTATTAGAAGCATGGTTATCTCAGCACTGAAACAAGGTTACCATAGGAAGTCTAGGAGACTGTGTTATTTTTGCCAGTTGTGAGTCATTTAATTTCCTTCTTGTGAAGAGAAAACCCACAGATCAAATAAAAATAAACTACCTTGCAAAATTCTCAACAAAAAATGTTGTTACTGAATAAAAATGTGAAATAGAGAAATAGAGATCTATATTAATAAGGAGGTTTATGTCTCTTTGATCAGGAAATATCAGTTAGAACTGGGGGTATACTTGGAGGTAGAACATGCTTAGCATGTGTAAGTCTTTACATGCTTGCACACAAACACACACACATACACGCACTCAGGATCTCATTACTTTTGAAAATATTTTGGTAGCAGTGATAAACTTTGATATTTTGATATCTTTAAAGATATGATGGCAATAGATGAGATATGTAAGAATGTGGTAAATATAAAAATGATGTTTTTAGCTTACAGGTAAGACTTCCAAAGTCATTTTGTACTGGTCAGTGGACTATGATTGATACAGTTTATGAGCAATTCTCACTTTTAAGAAGATTTAGGTTTCTTTCAATTTTGAACCCTCTTTTCTGGTGTGGATGAGAGGAGGGGTTCTGTGAAAAGCACAAGACCTGGGATGGAAACTCAGTGGTGCACGGCATGTTTACCAGGCATGAAGTCCTGGGTTCAGTCTTTTGGAACAATAAATAAATACAGAAATACAAAAAACAATGAACAAATACATCTGTTTACTCTGTGAGGTTGGCTTCCAGTCCACCATTCACTTTGGGCTCCTTACCACTCTTTCTTGCATATTACTTTGAATTCTGACAGCACACACAATACCTGTTCCTAATTAAACTTGCAGTTAGAAAGTTCACCTCATATCAGACTCCCAAAACCCATAAAAATTTCACCATGGCTGTGTTTTTTTACAGACACTGTTAAGACTTTAACAGCGCAGTGATTTCTTTATTGACATCAGTATTTTTTCTGTTCTTTGAACAGTAAAAAAAAATCTATATTTACACAGTAGAAATGACCATCTTCAATTACACTGTGTAAGCTACTGAGAACAATCTTATCAGAACAGGGGGCAGCCATTTAAAGATGCTTTGAACTGTATGGTTGTAAATAAAAAGGAATTATGAGTTTTGTGATATTAAAATATTGAGTCACGAAATTTAGAATAGATTAGAAAAATATTTGCAGAAGAGTGAAGCCATGTATACTGGAAAGGTCTTCTGCCATTTGCTTTAATTATAAAATAAATTCATCAAATTTATTTATGTTCAATTTTATCGTATAGAATTTCAGGAATTTTATTTCTTTTTCTGCTTTTCTTTCCCCATTTATTCCTTCTTTCATTTCATATTTTTCCCCATCATTAGAAGAAAAAGAGAAGAGAAGCTACCTTTATAATTTTCCAGAAAAGCAGTATGCTCAGGCCAGGGCTGAAGTATGATGTCTTAGGTCTAGCCCACAAACTTCCTGCGTTTCATGGTAGCTGACACAGAGAAGAAGGAAAATCCACACTCTCATGCCAAACAGTGAACTTTTGAAGATGTTTCATGCACTTTTCAAATAGCCTCAATTCACAAATACTTCCTAACATGAAAGGCACTTTTTTACAGGGAGAAAATGATCATTTCATTTTGCAGAACACAGACATTTCCAGTGGAGGCACATTAAAACATTTTTACAATTACCCCAAGGCAGAATATTTTTACCATTTCCTTTGCTGTAAAAAAAATCTGTCTCTACTGAACTTGCAAATGGCCAGGTTCACACTAGATGACCCTGGATCATCCACATGAAGATAGTTTTTACCCAAAGACTACAGGCTTCCTGGGCCTGATGCTACAGATCGATGCTACTGTTAGGCTTCTATATAATGGTTTACAATTTTACAAAAAAAAAAATTATTGTAAATTAGCCATGAATACGTAGGAAATGCTATGGACACTAAGCAAGTCAACTATGCCCCAAATCCCAGGTAATCTGTACAATAAGCTGTCTCGAGATGGACAATGTTTACAGTGAGACTGGGAATTTCATGAAGAGAATAATAGTTGCATCATTAGAATCAAATGCAAATGAAAAATAAGTTTAAAAACATCAAGAATCCTTTCCGTCAGGTTTACCAGTTGTCTAGAATTAAAGAGGTGTGTATGTGTGTGTGTGGGGGGGGAGTCAGTTGGGGGGAATCAGCTAGCTTGAATGTGGTTTTGAGAGATAGTATGCAAATTAATAATAAAGAGGGAGAAAATAAAAAGGAAAATCAAGATCCAAGGAAAGTTAGATAATGGAATACACATAAAAGCTAAATGAAAGCACTTTGGTCCCAAGCTCTGTGGGGGTAACAACGAAGAGCCAAGAAAGCAGAAATTTCAGACTAAGAGGAGGAAAGGGGCATGCTGGGAAAGTCGGGATGCTTCTGTCTGACATGTTTAGCTTGAAAATCGTTATCTTTGCTCTGTTCTCAAAACATCATAGAATTTTCAGGATTTAAGTAGTAACTGAAAATCAGTATTTTCTAACCAGAAAATGAAGATCACAAACAAAGCAATCAAATCAGGGGAGGCAGTTTAACCACAGCACTGGAGCATAGAGATGCTGGCCTAGACGAGAAAAGGCTGGAGCCGCCATGTGGTGGAAACAGTTACATTTTCATTGTTACAAATTTCTAGAGGCCATGTTCAGATTAGTTCAGGCAGGAGAAATTCCAGACAGCTGCAGTCAGAGGGGCTTGTAGTTTTTCCAGGATTTGAGCTTCTGCAAGCCGTCTATAGAGTCAAGAAAATTGTGTTCCTGGCTGTCAATGGGGATGGAAGGAGTAAATTTGTCAAGTATTCCCAGGAAGGTTACCATGCCCAAACATCTGCTCCAAGGCCATATTTCCTGCAGGGAAAGAATATTTCTCTAGGTCTAACCCTGTCCATCCATTCTATGTCACCTAAAAGGAACAGGGAGCTAAGAAAAGTGCACTAGGATCATAGCAGGGGTTCCGACGGCTGAGAGCTGGTAATATGGAAACCAAGTCTCTCCTTCCCCCTCATGTATATTCCAGTGGAAAGAACTGCAAGATGCAGCCGAGATCCTTCAAGAGGACCTGAGAAAACCAAGAAGAACAGGATGCCAAGAATGTCCGAGTTGGCAGTCCGGCAAAGGTGAAAATGCAGCCATTTCTCTGATCTTGACATCAATGACACCCTATTGATCCAGATTGCCACTCCTGACTGTGTCTTCTCTGTCTCTAAAGAAAGATTGAGACAGGAAGTAACACTCAGGGGCAAAGCAAGCCTAGGACCCAGCCTCAGATGTAAAGCCCATTTTAATCTATTGGGCAAAGAATTTAAAGTAACCATGACTTTGATGGGTTTGGGGCTTTAGTAAAACAACATTTGACAACTACATAAAACCTGTGAACAGGTAGTCACATGCACAGAAACAATGAGAATCAAAAGATGGCAAGATGGAAATATAGATTGTCTCTTATGGGCTGGTGACTGGTGATTGGACACAGCTGGAGTTCACAGTGAAAGAAAGAGAGAGAGAGCCTAAAGTTCACAGACATCTCGGGCTGCGGCTCAGAAAGAAGTGGCAATGAAATTACCCCAAATGAAGCAGAATTAGAATATAAAAAGCAGGAGATCATTTCTAAAATTTCGCAGACACAGAGACATACACACAGATGCACATACACAGATGCGCGCACACACACACACACACACACACACACAATTGACATAACAAAAGTAGGGAAAGACAGAAGAGAAGAAATACTAAAACTTTATAACGTTTATAAAAAGCTCACACACACCAACATGTAGACATGGAAGAGCGAAAGCAAAACCACTCACGTGAACTTGCAAACTGCAGAAAAGCAAAGAGAAGTAGAAAAGGCTTAAAGGAAGAGGAGGAATAAAACCAGGGTGGCTGTTGAGGTGCTGTGACCTAGCCACGGGTCTCTCCAAAACGGTTTCAGCGAAACCCAAACTTCTGGGGTGGTGATTTTAGTTGACGGATGTTCTGAGGACATGAAGAGAGAGTTTCCAAGAGATGAGTCAGTAAGCCATGTGCAGGGCTCATGCCTACTAACAGCAGTGGGGAAGCAGCGGGGTAAGAGGATGTCTGTGAGTTCAAAGCCAGTCTAGGGCACACAGTAAGTTCCATGTCAGCCTGATATAAGATGCTGGTTATTAATGCACAAAACAAGCAAACAACAACAAACCAAACCAAAACCAAAACAACACAGAATAAACAACAACAACAATGGGGTGGTACCTTTGTAGAGGAGCCCCAAAGAGCTGCTCTTTTCACCATGAATGAAGTTGAGAACCCAGAGGTTTGAAACTTGGAAGAGGCCTCTCATCACAGCTTCATCCTGAAAATGTCTTGGCTCCTCAACTGTGAGAGAAATCCTGTAACCATAAGCTACCCAGTCCACTCTTCCACTCTCAAAACAATCCAATTGACTGCAGCAAAACTAATTAAAAAAAACGCAGAACATCATTATGCACAAACAAGAAGAGAGTAATGTATTTAAGGTAAAATTGTCTTTCAAATTGAAGGAGAAATAAAAGCTTTCTCAGTGGAAGAAAATGAGGAAGAATATATCAATCTGATTCTGTGTTGGCAAGAAATAGCATAGGAAGTTCTTCAGGAGGTAAAGCTGGTAGGTCAGCCTCTCATAGGCACAGAGAAGGAACAGGTGAAGGTCAATTATATCTACATCATACATGATGAATCCATCTGTATATCATCTTATCTGTATCTTTGCTCTTAATTGATTTCAAAGGCAATTGTTGAAAGCAGTAACCACACCGAAAATGGAGTGACAATAAAAATGGGTGTGGGGAGCTGGAGAAAAGGCACAGTGACTAAGAGCACTGATTGTTCTTCAAGATCAGGATTCCATTCCCAGCACCCACATAGCAGCACACAGGGGTCTGTAAGCCCCATTTCAGGGGATCCGGTGCCCCTTTCTGACCTCCATGGGAACTGCATGCATAGTGCACAGGTGTAAACAAAATATTCATACCAATGAAATACAATTAAGAAACAAATGGATACAGAGGAGTCCTGATCCTGGCTTAAGACCCATGTGGATTCTTCCTGTCTTAATCAGAGGCAGATCATGTTTGGAGAAGACCAGCCAATCACTTCTAGGGGTGTAGAGTAGAAAGAGATAAAGTCTAAAGAAGGAAGCATGCACGGAGAGAAAATGTCCCATGTCTTGATGTTAGAGGTTGTTGTATGATTATATGAAATGCCAAAATGTGCACCTGATGATAGAATTTTAATGTGTGAATAATATATTAGTGAATAAATTTGAACACATGGAAAACATACAAGAAAGACATAAATGTCTTTCATTTCCCTGGCTGTGCCTCCTGTGTGACATGCTGGAGAGAATACAATGAGTGGGGGACATTTCTCTGTCACTGTACCATGAGGCACAAAACACCATATATTCTTTTAACATTTAAGCATATAATGTCAAAGGGCGAGGCATATTTCACCAATTGTCTTGTTTATAGCATTAAGCTGTGCATTAAGAGGAAGATTTCCAAGGCCAGCACATTATAGTTTGAGAACTTGAGAATGTGATAGCCAATTAATTGATGAATTAGCAGGATAATTTGATGGGCTTTGCAGAGAGTAGAAATATTAAACAACAGTGTCCATCCCCCATGAGCTGAGCATCGGAACTTTCAAAACCAGTGGTCAAATGTGCATGTTCACATCGATTAGAAAAGAATGGAATCAGGACCCTGGAAGTGGGAGTCATTCAAGAGATACTGCAGAAGTCAAATAGATAGGATTTGGAAAGTACAGAAAATTAACAAACTCTACAGTTATTTCTGACGAAGTGAGGGTGAATTGTGATACATTTGTCCAGAATTCACAACAAAAGGAGATGGATTGATACAGTGTTCTGTGAGGATCGAGCACAAAGTAGATTATTTTAGAAGCCCAGTGGGCTTTTCAAAGTCTTTCCTTGATCATAAATACAATGAAGCCTAGACACATGCATTCATAAAGTGCATGTGTACCAGAAGCAGCTTGAGCTATCTCAGTGACTTTCATGATTACCCTTTGCCAAATGAAGAGGTAAATAGAGAGATTGTGAGCCCAAGAGGCGGACCTACCTGCACAACTGAGGGAAAAAAAAATAGGTAGTCAGAGAGGAGAGCTACGCAAGCTACGAGCTACGCAAGCAAGAACAGCATTTCCTACAGCATACTTACAGAGAGCCAAGTAAGAAATAACAGGGAAAAGAGGCAACTTGCCAATTAAGACATCTCTTTTCTGATTAAAGACATAAAGACTACACATATGAAAAATTAAATAGGAAGGTAAGAAATGTAGTTTTTAATTACATCTCATGACATCCTGTAGCGATACAGCTCCTAGCTTTAAACTTAGCTCTGACCCTATACGTTACTATTACATCTTACTTTATAGGCAGGGGCTTTTAGAGATTGCCTTATTCTAGAGATACCACCAAGATAAATAATATGTGACAAACACAACTGAGGTACTGCATTTTTATTGCTTTCTAGTTCACTTCAAATCCACTGTGATTAGCAATCTATAATTGTGGATTTGCCTCACCTAGGGTGGTGGTGTAAACTCCCAAATCCAGGGACTCAAGTAATCTCTTGAGGCTAGGACCAGCCTGAGCAACTTGAGACTCCTGTCCCAACCTCAAAAGGCAAAAATGAAAACAAACAAAATAAAAGCAGTAGTCATGGATCTTCACTGACCCCCAAAGGCTGAGCATGAGAGGCATGAGGTCAGCTAATGATACTATTGGGAGGTAGAAAAAACATTGGGAAGTGGAGCCTCACTGGAGGAAACAGTTTTCCCCAATGCCTTGCTCTCCCCCGGTGGGGAAGGGAAACCTCTTGTGTTACACACCTCTTCATTGATGACCTACATCAGTGCAGTCCTGCATGCATAAGGGTCACCCATCCTGGGACAGAAGCCACTGAGCCCACCAGCCAAAATCAGTTCCTTCTCTCTATTGTTTAGATCAGGTAGATGTTTCCCCAGTGGCTGATGTTGACCAACATAAAAGGAAGCAACAGAAATTCTTGTTGAGCTAAAATGATCTACTTTAATGATGACGAATAAGTTTAAATTTCCTCCGTGTAGGCATTCAAACATTTTCTTTTATAAGAGAAGAGAGTTGACTTCCTCTTTGGGTTGTCTTAAGGGTTTTCATCTCATCCGTTTTCAAGGGTATTTGCACTCATGTTTAGAAACGAAGTCTTCAAGAGAAGTCAAAGAAGAGAAATCAAACACACTTCTGGGAAAAGAATTGTGGGAAAAGATCCTACAAACAGCAATTGTTCTGTCTTGCCCTGCTTCCCAGTTTCCCTCTTGGCAGGGTGATAGTGTTTGCTCTGTCTATTCTGTCAATTAACCCATGATATAGCTCCTTCCTTCCCCTATAAGCAGTTTTGATTCATGCCAAATAAATTTTAAAAACCTTGCATGTGTATATTTCAGTCTTAAATTAGGTTCTAAAACATACTTGCACTGTGATACTGTTTTATTGGTCTTCAAACATTATATTTTCAGTGAATAAACTGCCATTGACATTTTTAGCAGTGAATAATAGGAACCAGCTGCCTTTTAAGTGCTAGAAAACTTGAACATCTAAACCTTTATTAAGAGGAACATACTTTGTTAAAACAAATTATAGATAGTACTTTAGGTGATAGTTACCGTATTTACTTGAAGCTTACAAAGAAAAAGAAAAAGAAAAGAAATGGCTTGTCAGCCTTGAAAAGAAGTGAGTAGAAATTAAAAGGATGTTAAGTGAAAGAAAAAAATCGAAGACATTATACTGTGGATCTTGTTTGCTGTATGACACGCTGGAGACAGTAAGCAAATCAGTAGTAGGGTCAGCATTCTGCGTGATACTAGAATGTAGGGACTATCGAATAAGTTTGTCAAACCCATTCACAGTACAATACCAAGGGTCAAACAGAGAGTAAACTGTACAGGGTCAGCTGGAAAGATGCACCCATGGTGAATTTATCAATTATAATAAATGTGTCACTCCGACGGGCAATAGCAATACTGAGATTAGGCATGTGACAGGACAGGAGGATTTGTAAAATCTCTGACCTGCTCAATTCTGTTCTATAGTAGTTCTAAGTAATACTCTATTAAGAATACAGAAAAATAGCATCATGTGATATCACATGATTTATAACCCAGGGGCAGGAGGCTAGGTCAGGTGATGGGGGCAGGAGCCCAAGACTAATATTGACTATATAGCAATGTTCTGTTGAGAAAAACCAAAACTAAATCAAAGAGGGTAAGAAGCAGGATATGAGGAAGGGGGAGAGGAAGGAGGAAGGGAGGGAGGGAGGGAGGGAGGGAGGGAGGGAGGGAGAATGGGAAGGAAACAGAGAGGAAAGAAGGAAGGAAGGAAGGAAGGAAGGAAGGAAGGAAGGAAGGAAGGAAGGAAGGAAGGAAGAAAGGGAGGGAGGGAGGATGAAGGAGAGAGAGAAGAAAAAAAGGAAGAAAGGAAGGAGGTGGGATGAAGATAAGGGACTATAAAATTTCTGCCGAGAAAACAGTTTGGAGAATAAAAATTATATTAATAAATGTAAAACATAAGATCAGAAAAAGACTGAGACCATAAAAGATACTATAAAAAATTCTAGTGGATAAGCAGAGTGTGAATGAAACAGAAGTAGCTATGGCATGATAAAGGCTTTGTCAAGAGAGGATGCAAGGTGAGGTTCTGAGAAATCAGTGCAAAGAGCTCCAGTCTTGGAATGAGCATAAAGAACAACGATCAAGACAAATAAGGACAGATGAGCATCTAGGAACAACGGACACTTCCTTCCTATCTTACAGCCCTCATCCATCCATCTACCCCAGGGTACAGAATATTTTAAGGTTCACTCTCATGTAACTAGAAGCCTTTTCTCTGAGATTTTTGAACAAATCAAGCTAATCTCTATGTTATGGTGGGTGGAATATATATTTACCTCTGGCTCCCATCTGTACCCAAATAAAATTAAACACTGACTGAAGGTTGTTGGTATTTACAGATAATCCACTCCGTTCTTTTACAAGTTCAATTTTCAAGGGTGGTGGTAAATCAACAAGACTTTCTGTAGCAAGAAGGAAAATAGCCAACACAAATAAGAGAAACCCAAAATTGAACAAAATAATTTAAGCAATTAAAAAATTTAATGTGTATGAGTGTTTGCACCAGGAATGTGACTGATGCCTCGAGAGTTCAGAAGAAGGCATCAGACCTTCTAGAATTGGAGTTACAAACATATAAGGGACTATGTGAGTTCTGGGAAGTAAACTTGGGTCCTCTGGAAAAGCAGTAACCACTCTTACCCACTAAGCCATCTCTGCAGACCACATATGTAAGAGGTATTGTGTTTTATAAAGAAGAAGAAGAAGAGGAAGAAAAAGAAGAAGAGGAAGAAGAAGAAGGAGAAGGAGAAGGAGAAGAAGAAGAAGAAGAAGAAGAAGAAGAAGAAGAAGAAGAAGAAGAAGAAGAAGAAGAAGAAGAAGAAGAAGAAGAAGAAGAAGAAAGCCAGGATATGTTTTGTAGACCACAGTATGGTGCAAACTCTGTGGGCCCATGCTGAAGCATCCCTTCCCCCTGAGGTACCAGTCTTAAGAAGGTATAGTGTAGACTAAGAAGGTATAGTATAGTTTATTTAGGGCATGGGAAGGGGAGTTGAGAAGGGAATAGAGACAGAGAAAGATAGATAGATAGATAGATAGATAGATAGATAGATAGATAGATAGATAGATAGATAGATAGATAGATAGATAGAGACACAGAGAGACAGAGAAAGACAGAGAGGAAAAGAGGGGGAGGGGGAAGAGGAGAGAGGGGGAAAGGTGTCAGGGAGAGAAAAGGGGCAGAGAGGGTAAAAGAGCAAGGAGGGTCCAAACAGCCCCATTTCTAACAAGTTGTTGCCAGGTAACTGTTTAGTGGCGCTTAGAAGGAATGCCATTATTCCTCCATTTTGGTTTAATTTAAAAACAGAGAAACTGCAAAGAGGTGATGCTGATGTAGAAATAGGGTTGTTATGATCTTTAGCTACTTCCGACTGACTTTGGGAAAATGTGTCTCTGGGAAACCTAAGAAAATGGGAATGGAGATGCTGGTTCAGTCTTAGGATAGTTAGTTGTTTCCTTGCTGTCCAGGGTCTGTGGAGGCCATCTGTGGGTAGGAAGGAGCAGGTCCAGTAGTAGCATCTGTGTCTGTGAGAGCAGATTGGAGCATCTGTGGGTTGCTTTTTTGAAGATGTCCTAGATAAAAATTTTTAGTAATCAACTGGACTTTTTAAATTGCTGACACACACACACACACACACACACACACACACACACACACACATACTAGAGGTGGGAAAAAAGTTAAGTATGTTTGGGAGAATTTTTTTTTCCTTAGGTGTACATTTGAAACACTTAAGTCCTGGTGGTTTGGGCACGGGGAGTCCCAAACCCAGGGAAACAGGAGAGAAATCACACCTTTTGGAATAGGTAGCAAGTGGGAATGTAGGCTATTGATTGGCAGGTGTACTTATCCAGATGAGGTTTGTTTGGTCCATGAGAGGTAGACCTGAGTATTTTCTTGGAGTTTATAAATTTACATGAGAGTTAAGTTTGTTAACAGCATGAACTATCTTTAAGGTGAGGTTAGGGAAGACAAAAACCTTTCATGGAGTAGAAGGAGAAAGGGCTTTTTCTTTCTGTCTAGGAGACCGAACACATATAAATTTAGTATAATGAGAAACATTTTAAGTTTATATTTAAAACACAATTAAAGGAAACTTGAAAATGTGATCACCTTGTGAACCTGATAGGTCTAACTGTACTGGTTCCCATGATCAAGAAGATTCTGGATGTCCCCATTATGTACAGCTAAAATGATAGCTTCCAAATAAAGAAACAATAAGAATTTAAAAATTAATGTAATACAGATGAGAATTAACAATTGAATGAAAGGACTGAATGATAGCGTTTAGAAAATACACAAAATGTAGTGCAAAGAATAATAGGTGAAATTTTGAGGCAAAAGATGTTTCACAGAAAATCAACCAAGGACAGGCTAAGATCCTATAAATCCAGAAACAGGGAATGAAAAATAGACTCGTGAGGTAAGCAGGAAGAAGATGTAAATCCTAGAGAAAGAAACCAACAGTAACAGAAGAGAATTCTATATAAAAACATATATGAATTTTCCCAAACACTAGACTTAAATCTCACTAAGCACACCTCCCATGAAGACAAAAATACCAGCATCAAGCCCAGGCAGAGAACACACAAGCCTTGGGGAACCTACAGAAGGGGAGGTCCTTTTGCAATTATAGATTCATTCTATATATAATTTCTATTTGGAAGATTATTGTGATGTTAGCCAGTTAATCTAAAAGGGTGCATGTGTGTATCAACTGCAGCAGGTGAGATGGTTTCCCCACTAACTTCTCATGAAGATCACACTTCTTCAGTCAGTGATGTGGGGTTTCATTGAGAAGAACTTAGGTTCCCACGTCTTTGACATTGAAATATGAACTATAACCTGCTCTTCTTAAGAATAGAGTGTGACGTGCTAACATTGTTGGCTGACTGACAACTAGAAAACCAGGTTGTAAAGATGAGAGAGAGAAAGCATTCTAGCTTCTTGGTTGCGGTGATGGAATGGACAACTTCTGAAGCTCCACCTAAGATCTTCACCTATTGGAATCGCTGCCTTGGTATTCTGGCTGCCCCTTGTTCTGGCTGGTTTTGTGTGTCAACTTGACACAGGCTGGAGTTATCACAGAGAAAGGAACCTCCCTTGAGGAAATGCCTCCAGGAGATCCAGCTGTAAGGCATTTTCTCATTTAGTGATCAAGGGTGGGAGGGCCCATGGTGGGCGGTGCCATCCCTGGGCTGGTGGTCCTGGGTTCTATAAGAAAGCAAGCGGAGCAAGCCAGGGAAAGCAAGCCAGTAAGCAGCATCCCTCCGTGGCTTCTGCATCAGCTCCTACCTCCAAGTTCCTGTCTTGTGTGAGTTCCAGTCCTGACTTCCTTTGGTGATGAACAGCAATGTGGAAGTGTAAGCTAAATAAACCCTTTCCTCCCCAACTTGCTTCATGGTTGTGATGTTTTGTGCAGGAATAGAAACCCTGACTAAGGCACCCCTCCTCCAATTGCTTAGTGCCATGCTTGTGACTTTCCTCTAAAACACAGAATGCAGTAATTATGATGGAATGTGGTCACCTCTTACTTAAGTCTCTATATTGCTCACCAGTTCACTCTAGACATAGTATGCTATCATTGATCATTGGTGAAGAGAAAGTGTGGAAGGAAGCCAAGATCTGCCCTGTGATCAGAGTGGCGGAGCTTGCACTTCCAGCCAGCAAAACAATGGTAACTCCAGACATACCAACAAAAGAAGGCGCTTATCACAAATCCTAGAAATGCACTCTCTCATGGCCACCTGTTCATGGTGACTCTCTCATGGATAGTCTCTTATGGTCCCTCGCTCATGGCAGTTTCTCTCTCCTCTCTCCCTTGGGATTCCTCACTGGGATTGGAAGTCCCACCTTGACTCTCCTGCCCATCTGTAGGCTGATTAGCTCTTTCTTAATCAATCAGAGGTGAAGGACAACAATTTTCATACAACAGTAAGATGGGAGATGCTTCCTAAAAATGACAATGCCAATATCCCAGACTGCAACAAGATCTCTGGGGGTACAGAAATCCTATGAATACACACTGCACAGCACCATCTCCCAGCATGAACCTTCCACTACTCTTGCCTCCTGATGAGAAACAAACCAACATTTTCACTGGATCCACCTCAAGGACCCTCTCCACCTTGCTATGCACCAGGTAATAAAAATGTCCATTGCTTTAACGTTTCCAATCTCATGTTAGGAGCCAGAGATAAATAAACATGACAGTCCAATCTGAGGCACGTAAGAGTACATATATTTTTATGAGTTCAAGTATGAGATATAATATGAAGGACACAATGTTTAAAAGCTCCATAAAATATGTGAAAATCTATATGTATCATGAGATTAGAATGATAAGTATAGCCTATCCATATCAATGATTTTTCTATTTAGGGGCCTAGGGCTCCTAATTGAACTACGTAAGTTCAATTGAGCTAAAAATAAGTAAGTGTTGGTTGGGTACAGGTGGTCCTAGTTTCCTAATACACAAAGCTGTAGCTCCTTTAGTTAATTTCTGGGAGTTACACAATGTGAAATATTATTTAACATTATTAATAGAAGGCAGCTATAATTATCATTAGGCTTTTTGTTTCTGTGAGATAGGATCTTATTATGTAGACCAGGCTGGCCCCTTGCCTCAGCCTCATCAGTGATGGTGACACAAAACTGTGGCACCACATCCAGTTTCCCTAGTTACTACTAATTATATAACCAATTCTGTCTGTCATGTCTAAAGCCTATAGTTTAAAACCTGGGCTAGTTACAAGATTATTCTTTAACTAAAAACTTTAATACACAAAGACGTAAAGTTTTACATTTTTATAGATGCACGTATTTCTTGAGGATGCACACATTGCTTAATGTTTAAATCAGGCTAAACATATTTATCTTCTCAAATATTTATATTTTTTCTCAATGGAGAAAAGTTCAGTCCCCTCTAGCTTTTTAAAATACACATTTCTGCCACCCGAATTCACCTGTTCTGTGACAGCCTTCCGTGGTTTCTTAATCCTGTGAAAATGTCCTTCCCCTT
Organism: Tokudaia tokunoshimensis; assembly: GCA_036184795.1. Taxonomy (NCBI): domain Eukaryota; kingdom Metazoa; phylum Chordata; class Mammalia; order Rodentia; family Muridae; genus Tokudaia; species Tokudaia tokunoshimensis. The sequence continues at coordinate 24,973,264 of BTHU01000022.1, forward strand.
CTCCCTTTTCCTCCACAAGTAGTAACTACCATCAATTTTCAACTGCTGTGAGAGCAACTGTATTCCACACGTGAGTTGAAGAGTTTGTATTTCAGAAGGATGCCATTGTAGGCAAAGGTTCAAAGTGATGTTAAAGTTTTCTTACACATTCACATAAACAAGAAGAGTACTTGGAGACTACAGAATGAGATTTGCTTATTTGGAAGGAACACACTCATTTCAGTATTCCGAGGCACGAAGGCCCCAAAGCCACTCCTGAGCTATTCCGAGAGCACAGCACACTGGGCTCACTTGATTTTTCCATGAGTCCGTATCTCTGCATGTGAAACCACTGTCAACAATTGCCTTTGATGATTTTAATCACAAGAACTCAGAGATTATTTGAAGGTCCATTGCTAAAGAAGAAAGGCTGCATTTGCTTGAGTCCTTACTGCAGCCCTTAAAATAGATCAAAGTGGCATCCAGAATGAGCTGCCATGTGTTACTCTCATGTCATGGGACCCAGTTGACCACGACCTAAACCCTTGCCCAGCTGTGGGAAATGCGCACTGGAGTTTCAGAGTTACTGAGTCAGGGCGAGAGTCAGGCAACACACATTAGCTGGTTCTTAGTGCCATATTTCCCAAATAGTCTTAATTTCAGAAGTCAGTCATAGTGTGATCGTGGAGGAAGTTTATTTTTCTAATTACAGATTCCAAGAAGTAATAACAGGAAGAAGTCTGGGAAAACCATTTTTGCCCTGGTGTTTTTGGCTTAAGAACAAAACCCACTGATAACACAGAAGAGAACTAGACAAGTTTAAGTCTCCTGTGTTTTCTACTATTGTAAATATATCTGAAATTTTAGGCTGATCTTACAACTCTTGGCAAACTCATTATTTTATTTTGCCATTGGGTCTCTAGAATTCTCTATGTAAAACTCATATCTACCCACAATGCTTTTTTTTTAAATGTCTTTGTTGTTTCTGTTATCAATTTCCCCCCTGGGTTAACAATCTGGGATCTATAGTACAAACGCTAATTTAGACTATGTCTGTTTTTAATAAAAATAGCTTGATATTCTCCCATTCAGCAAAGTGGCAGCTATTGTCAGTTAGTAGATAAGTTTTAATCACATTTTCTAGGGGTGGTGGTGTGTATTTGTTGGTATGTATGGCTTTGTGACAGCATGTGTATGCACATGCAGACTCCTGGCAGGTACACATCCTCCAAGACCTCCACCTCTACTGAGACTGGGTCTCACACTGAACCTGTAGGTCATCAGTTTGGTTAACTTGGCTGGCCAATGAGCTTCAAGGATCTGTTTGTGTTTCCTATCCTGGTCCACAAACCCTGTTGTAACAAATACCTTCTGTGACCCCTAGCTTATCGGTCACACTTTTAAAGGCCTTTCTTTATGTAATGGTATTGAGTGGCCTTTTTTATAACTGCAGTCTATTAAACCACATTTACTAATACTCTTCATGTTCATTTTGCTACATTACCTTTATTATTTCCACAATTATAGGTTGGCCCATGAGACTTCCTAGTGTAAATCTATTAGGTCACAATTTAGGGTTTATTCTAAGTCATCTTTTAGGTTTCTTTTAATCCCAAAAGTAATGTAAATTTCTTTAATGTGTGTTTCCAAACGATCAATTTATGTTAGGGATTGTCGATTCCTTAAAAATTGAACAATATTTTTCTAAAATTTGTACAATTCCCCTGCAAAATTGCTGTCATTTTAAAAAGCAACAATGTAGGGTATTTTATAGTAACTTTAATTCCTCATGAATGTAACTGAATAGTCAGTTTTCTGTTTTTTTTATCATTTATGCAAATTTTAGTTTTCTAGAAAATTATCAAGTACTGTTTATTTTCAAATACAACACATATAGCATTCTGTAATCTGGAATATATTTTACTTTTTATTGTGATAATTTGCTAATTCCACTCTCACTAGTAAAATACTTAGCAATTTTGCTCTTTCAGCTAACATTTTCAAGTTTTCTATTTCTTTCAAAGAGAAGGCATTGCATCTTATATTTTTTGTAAGGTTTTGTTTATATATCTCATTTCTTTAATTAATATTTCTTCCAATTTTATTTCAATTAACTTACTAATGTGCATACTTTTTTCAGACTGCTTTTTTTTAACTACATGAACTAAGATTACAAATTCCTGTGTAAACATTTCGCCCTCATCCCGCACATGAGTTCATAATGCATGCCTCTTCTGTCACTAATTCCTGACATGCCCATAATGTTTTCACAGATTCTCACTTGCTCTATAAATTATTTAGACAGGTATTCTCAGTGTTCAAATATAATATTATATTTAGATTAACATGGAAAGTTTAATTTTATTCTGGTTAAGTATGCAATCTGCAAAGAATAAATCTAGTTGGGACTTCTTTTGTGACCCATTACTTGACAATATTTGTCAATGGTTCCATATGTCAATGAAAATAATGTAAGTTTTTGTTTTGTTTTGTTGTGTTTGTTTGTGAGCATAATGTTTCATCTCCCTCTTAAAATAGATTTTTTCCACTATAGAAATTTATATCTGAAATCATAACTTATTCAACTTAAGTTTCTGAATGAAAAGCATTAAGATTTCCCATTTTATGATATCATTCCTTTCTGTGTTCTTGCTAGTTTTCATTTACATATCTTTGAGGCTTTATTGCTTATTCATATTTGTAGTGTTGGTATCATGGAGGACTGGGTTTTTCATGATAGAAAATAAATAGTTTTTTTTGGGGGGGGGTTCTGTCTTATTTTTCTTTCAATAGTGTAATGATTTTCCAGAGACTTAGTAGCTTTTCACAGTTAATTCTCTAAACATTATTCTTTCATATTTCTAAAACAGTGGTTCTTAACCTGTCGGTCTCAACCCTTCTGGGGTCACAAATCAAATATTTACATTATAATTCATAACAATAACAAAAAAGTAGTTATAGAGTAGTAATGAAAATAATTGTGTGGATGGGCTACCACAATGCAAGGAACTATATGACAGGGGTGCAGCATTAGGAAGGTTGAGAACCACTGCTCTAAATGAAACAGTCCAGCCTGGCAGACCTGAGTTTGGTAATCCACATCTTCAATTCTATTTCTGAAGCTGAGGCAGGTGGGCCTTGAGTCTAAGCCAGAATACGAGGCAGGGCACATCTGAGGCAAGGTGTTCTGAAATAGTGCGGTTCTGTCTAAAACACGAAATCAGACAAAACAGTCCAAGCACTGTATCAAAACCAGGGGTGCAGGGGAGCACTCTTCCTCCCACACCTACTGATGCTCTCTGACTCCCCCCCCAAAAGGGACTGTAACCTCAAACTGTGAGCCAAAATAAACCCTGTCTTCCTTTCATTGCTTTTCTCTGGTGTTTACTCACAGCAATAAAAGAGAAACTGAGGCAAGCTGGTTTTCTGGCTCCCTTTTGAACTCCAATTGCAACCATCACCAAGGTCTTTCCAACCACCAAACATGTCCATTATGATAAGGTCTGGAGACTCAGGACTTGTTAATCAGCCAAAAGTAAGAGCCCCGTGGTGGGAGGGTGTAATGACTACATGGGCAGGTCTGTAAGCTACTGTAGCTTACTTGGCATACTTGCATGGCACGTGTGCCATGAAGCCTGGTATCTTCTGCCCTAGACTCTACCCACAATCACAGTGCACACAAACCAAGAGGGAAGTGTGAAACTCAAGAAGAGTGTGCTGGCTTCTACAAGCCTGGAAGGTGCATTTTCCTGGGCCAGTTCACTGCTTTGCAGAAATGAGTTTGTGGCTTGGAGCTACAGGTGAACAGCTAGACTTTATGAATTACAGGTGTCTGAACTGTTCCTTGGGGCCTAGAATTGAAATTCATACCACTGAACAGTTTTTAAAAGCTTGAACACATTATTTTGTTTGTATGCAAATGTGAACTGCTAATTTCAAATGAGTCTTAACTATTTATTTAAGTAGTCCCCGAGGATCTCTACTTGAACACAATTTCCTATCGGTTACTTTGGGTAGTAGATGCCCTAGGAAAATAATAAACTGTGTGTTTAAATTAACTCAGTGGCTTAGGTTGCCAACAGATTTCCTTAACTAATTGAGTCAAGAACTCGGTTGCTCTCACAAACTCAATATTCCTTTCGTCCACATTTGAGTTTCATGGGAAGATGGAAGTCTCTTAGATATAAATGTGGAAATAGGATTTTAGAATAAAAAAGGAGCCTTTGCAAACAGTTACCACATTTGACCTTGACTTAAGCCAATGAACTATATGTTATTAATACAGTTACTTAGAAGATGGGCTTCAATGATAGAAGCTAGGAGTATGGCAACGTGACTTGAAGTTACAAGTAGAACTCTATCTAGTCTTTCTCAGAAGCCTTGTTTGCAGGTGGCCATGCTGCACAATGTCAGCTGGTTTATGTTCAAAGGCAGAAGTTCGTGGGCAATCTTGATTGGCTGGTTTTGCTCCCCAGCAATGGCACTGGCGACAGCAGAGATATCTGAAATTAAAGGCAATCTGTGGTCCTCAGCATGTGGAAGTGACAGGAGAGCTTTGTTTTCTTTGCCAAAGACAGGGAAATCAGAACCACCGAGCAAAATCCCTACATTCCAGATTTTAGGGACACTTTGAAGTTCAATTTAGCACAAACCCTAATTTTACACCTTAAAGATGATGAGTCAAAGTCTAAAAGTTACTAAAATTGGTAGTGTTTGGCACAACCAGATATTACAGTATAGATCTGCTGAATATATATATATATAATATTTACTGAGTCACTTAAGCATTTTAAAATTATGTCTAAGTATATATTGGGACAAACCTCTCTTCAAAAGCCCTTAAAAAAAGCAAGTATAACTGATAATTTGATGTAAGTATCAGAAAGGAAGACATTTCATATTGCCCTTCAGTTCCATCCATTCTATGAATTTACCTAATATTAGAATTACTGCCCACTGGCACAATTAGCATCTAAGAAAGAAGGAGTCCTGTTAAATGGTGAAATTTGTGGCTCCTTTTAACAAAACAAAAGAGAGAAGAAATATTGTGGGGATGTAACTAGGAAATTTAACTAGGAATCTGAAGGAAGATACAGGCATTTATGATTTATTTATTTATTTTTATTTTATGGACATTGGAGTTTTGCTTGCATGTATGCCTGTCTCTATGACATCACTGGAGTCCTTGGACCTGGAGTTCTGGACAGTTGGGAGGTGCATGTGATTGATGGGAATTGACTCTGCATCCTTTGGAAGAACAGCCAGTGCTCCTAACTGCTGAGGCAGCTCTCTAGCCCCAGATTTAGGTCATTTGTATAAGGCTCTTTGTGTAAGCTCACCTGTGTGTCTACCATCTACAGTGATGTGTGCTATTATTTACAAGGTTCTAGTGAAGAAGTGTATACCCTACCTCATTCAGGCAAGTGATGTGTTTGTGTGTGAGGGGATAGCCTTTCCTGTTACATCTACTGATGTTTAATAGTTTTCAGTTCAAGACCATTCACATGTGAAAAAGCATACTTTGGGGTGTCCTAGTCTGAGGTCTTTTGTAAGGTAGAGTATGGTAAGTGGTATTTGCAGAATTTTGTCTATGAAAATTTCAAGAGTCAATAGCTTTTTATTAATTCATGAAAGGGTAGAAATAATGAATGTTTAGAAGTATCAACAGTGTTGAACAAGCCAACTACTTCTGAAGACTCAATAAAGAAAACCTGTAAAGGGGAAAACTAGTTTTTCCATAGGATGGATGGAAATTTGGAGAAAAAGAAAATATGAATTGTCATTTGGCCATGTATAAGGAAAATCTTCTATAAAGCAGATTATAACATGAACAATCTGCAGTCTCTGTGGGACAATACAGGTGTCTGATCCCTGCCAAATCGAGTTGGACAGCAGGTTCCTCATTTTCCAGATGTGGACGTTGGAAGCCTACTTATTTGTTGGGAATAAAATAAGATGCTCTGGGTCGAAAGTGTCTGTTCTCTTATGGGATGCACTGAAGCACCTCAGAGTCTGCAACAGTCAGCCCAAACGCCTCATCAAGCTCAGAACACCGAAACCACCTGTTGCTCAATTCGTCTGACCCTCGGGATGAAAGGGTGAGGAAACCTGCCTCCTGTTCTCATTTTTCCTCCCAATTGGTGATTATGTGGAACTACTATACACATGAGAGGATATATCTGACCACCCGGTGAGTCTCTAAAAGAAGGTCATAAGTCCTGCTCCTGGAGCTGCTGGGACTTACAATGAGCAAATTTGCATTGAGACTGGAGGACATGAATTTCCATGAAGTTGACAGATGATACTGGAATGGGCTGGCGGGTCAGAGAGGGCCTCAATTATCCATCTTGCACGACCATACTTGTCTACACCCACTCCTTAAGTAACAATAAATGGGAAAGAGTTTGGTGGTTCATGCCTTCTGGACCTGGAGGTAAATGTTGGTGGCCATTACCAAGATGACTAGGGGCATGTGCACACTAGTTTCAGAAATCACCATTGTCAGAAAGTGGTAGGTACCCATCAGTAAATTGGTTCTGGAAATACACACTTATTATGAAACTTGATTTTAATATTGATATACTCTTAAAACTGTGATTTCAGAATTGTGCCACAGTCACTTGGATTTATCTTTTATCATTAGGCAAGAGAATTAGCAATTAGTAAGCCATTGACTACGAGGAAACGTGCTGATAAAGTTGTCAGCTGCGGTGTTAGTATTTGTCACTGTTAAACTGTTCGTTGGGAACTGAAAATATTTTTAAAAGAAAGGTCAAAAAGAGCCATTGCACTCTGTGTAAGTGTCAGTGGAGATGAAGTCCACCGCCTGTCCCACATTCCCCTCAGTGCCTTTCCTGTCAGTGAGACTCATGTGTGAAATTAAACAGCGCGTGTCACTTTGCTGAGGAGGGTTTTGTGGGTGGGTGGGTGTATTTTTCTAAGCGAAATCTGAGCGGTTTCAACGGGGGTTTCCCAGCACCATTTATAACTCTCCCTATATTTATTTACTTGGAAATCTATTATTCTTCATGTCATCGTGCCAAGAAATCTGGTTAGTAAAAATGCCAGATTCTTTTATTTGATTTTATTTGATTTCATTAGGGACCATCAGTGTAGCTGCTTAAGTGGCCGACTACCGTTTGCAGTTAAACATTCATTAAGGAATCCCTGGTGGTTCATTTGTTTCACCGAGGTCCAATTACAGTGCCACAAAAGCAGTTTTTGTAGCAATTAGTTGATTTTTCCCTGTTTATGTTCTGTCTCTTTAGGAAGAGGACTAGCTTGCGGAGGTCAGATTTTTAATTAGGCACAATTTAGGGCCAATAAGAAAACTGATAATTTACTAAATGGCTGTGGTGGACTTAACAGCTCAGAGCAGAGGCAAATAATGCAACAGGGACCCCAGGACTCTGTCTGCCTGGTGTGCTCAGCTCAGAGCCCTACAAGAGAGGGAATAGATTAAGTGTTAAATGGCTGACACTGGTACTTATGTGTGGTGGTACACACACAGCACTGGAACATCACCTCAGGTACCTTCAGGACTTATCCTCTGCGATGGTGCAGGCCTTAGTAGCATTCTGTGAGGTAGAGGGATGCACTTGTATTTTGTTTCTCCAAGGTTGAACTGAGAAAGGTAAAATACCGCGGAATATGCAACTACTGAAACGGCAGTGTCAAGTCTACCACACAACCCTGAATTAATACCATTGGTAGAGTAAACACGCAGAGTGCCACAGGGCCTGTCAGGGCTTGAATGGTGTTTCTTCAAACTTCCTGTTCTGAAGTTCTAAGTTCAGCACTTCAGTGAGATTGCAGCCAGAAAGGGGGGATCTTGGAAGAGGTATTTAAACTTGAACACAAGGTGTATGTAGGTGGATTCCAACATGACTGGTGTTCATTTAAGAAGGGATGGGGAGGCAGACACACAGAAGGAAGCTCACATGAGGACTCAGGAGGAAGATGGTCATCCTCAAGACAGGGGTGGGGGGAGGGAGGGAGGGAGAGAGAGAGAGAGAGAGAAAGAGAGAGAGAGAGGTCTTGGAGAGGCAGATATTGCTTACATCTTGGCCTTGAACTTTCAGCCTTCAGAACTCCAGCGAAAGATGTCTTGTTGTCTAACCCACCTGGCTTGTGGTATATCTTTATAGCCATCTTAGTGGACTAAGATCTACACCTAACAAATTAATTGGAATGGTTGCAGTGATGATGGTTAAACCACAGGTATCTATGGTTGTGTACCTTCTCATTAACCTCCCAAGTTCACAGCATCACAGGGAGATCAAAAGGGCTGTATCTAAGCCCTGAGACCCAGTCACTGTGCAAGAATAGGAGAATATTCTAATGGCAGGAACCTAGGTAGTTTCTATGGCCTACAACACCCCACTCCTGCTGCCTTGCTTATTCAGAGAGGTTCTACATGTCGGTGCTCCATGTAAAATATGTTAAGAGTGTCTTTCAGATTAAAGGATTAGATCCTGAGAGACAACTTCAATCCACATCTGTTATTAAAATTTGTCAGCCTCACATTTGCTAAATTAGCAGAACACGTTTTACTGACCAAATCTCCTATACTTTTCCTGTATTTCATCATGATACTTTCAACTTTGCATTGCATCTAGATAAAACAAATTGCTACGCAGTCATTTTCAGTGTGTGAAATTTGTCCAAAGGTGCCTTGGTCTTTCAGATTGGGGTTTTGAAGGGACGAATCTAAGTCCTCTCATCCTGACACAAAGAGTCACCTTAAGCTTTAAGATGCTCAGCGCATGCCTATCCAGCAGCCATTGCTGAGACCTGTGAAGCCCCTCCTATGGAAGATTCTGCCCATCTACTTCACAGAAAGACTTCCTCTACAGACAGATGTAGCTCTCTTCCCCAGACCGCATCACAATCAAAACAGAACAGAATACTAAAATAACCTTATGATTACCATCCCCTTCTCATGCTCTATTTCTCTCCCAAGTTCCTGCTTTTTATCTATTACCACAAAGTATGAAGTGATTTCTGGATAGCAACACTGAAATCTGTGCGAAGAGAACTGAGGCAAGATGCTAATGTTTATATGTTAGAATTCTATAGTAACGGTCCGGGTGACAGTGACAGACAACAACCATCACTAACTCGATTCACTAGGAACCCCTGTGAGAACATGCCTCTGAGTTTTTCAGCAAGGGTGTTTCCAGATAGGTTTAATTGAGATGGCATGACCCACTCTAAATGTCAGTTTTAGCATTCCATGGGCAAGGGAGGGACCTCCACTGAATAAAAATGACTATGGGATTTTTATTCATCTCTCTCTGCTTTTGAATGCATTAGCAATATGCCCAGCTGCCTCACACACCTGGCTCACACACCTGGCTCGCACACCTGGCTCACACACCTGGCTCGCACACCTGGCTCGCACACCTGGCTCGCACACCTGGCTCGCACACCTGGCTCGCACACCTGGCTCGCACACCTGGCTCGCACACCTGGCTCGCACACCTGGCTCACACACCTGCATCCATCACTTTCCTGCTTTCCTATTTTTAAACTTGCCTTTCTCAAGTATTTTGTCACAGCAACATGAGGAGCTACTATTACAATGAATGCCACTAAGAATGTGTTCTGTGTTCCTCTGCATCCCCCAGTCTTATTGGCAAAAACATCTCTAATTAAACAGAACTTCCTGGCAACTTCTTGTGTAGAGGTTTTGTCTGAGCAATCTCTTTAAGAAGAGAATGGTATCCTGTGCCCTCGGAACAGTCATTGTTGGGGTTCACTGGTTTTCATGATGAAGACATACTAAGGACTAAGGCAGGCTCATCACAATCAAAACAGAACAGAATACTAAAATAACCTTATGAGATTAAAATAACCTTATGAGATTAAAATAACCTTATGAGATTAGAGAATCAAAGTGATTATCCAGGTGATGCAGAAGGATCTGAGGACAATCTAGAACCCATTTATCCTCTTTATGCTCCCCCTGTTCACTCCTCTGGTGTATTGGAGAGTCGTGGCAAATGTCAAGATGACTTGCAACATCGTTGAGGTTATGTGGAAAGTGACTTCACAAACTGGTGTTAGGAGCCTGATACATACATGCAAACCACTTTAAATCAGCCTAGCAGAAAATAAAAGCTAACGGAGATTGGAATCTTTGCATGTATGGTTTGTGAACAGAAATGCTGGTTTGGAGAAGGCCCACCACTATATGCTGTTTTCATGGACAACTAAACATTTGCTTATAAAAAGAATGTCATGCCCTAAATTTCAGTTGAATACTACTTGAGCCTTTCCCTTTCTGCTCATGCTTCCCTGGTGGTCATCAGGGATACTTCTCCAGGAACCTGTCCTAGTGCTGAAATTCACAACTTCGTAAACAACGGGACCTGCTTGCTGATGATGGACAGGAATCTTTCTCCACCTGCATCTGTAGTAAGAGAAACCAGCCTGTGGGTCAAGACTGAAAATCACAATCATGATGGTGTGCTAGCTTTTGGTGTCTGGACTCCGCTTTCTGCAGTTTGAAGGTGTTTCTGGAGACTTCAAATTTGGCTCTTGGACTCAGACATGACTTCTAATTCCCCAGAACTACTCTGTTTATGCGGATGGAGTTGTCCTGACTAGAAACACCTCTGTTCTCAGACATACTATAAGTAAAAATGTAGCTCTAAGCTCAGCACACTTATTGCTAGGTCTCTGGGTAAATGCCCCCCTGGGGAGTGAGTTGCCATCACAAAACCCTAGTCCCAGTGTCACTGGTTTGGCTTTATCTGTGTGTACAAACAAGAGTAGACATTAGATCATCTCAAGCAAAGGACAAGGGTTAATATGGAAGCTACTTTTGAAACTTGAGTCCTGCCTGATTTAAAATTCTTTCCGGAGAGTAATTAATAATAGTCAGTCAATGGAGTAACTTTGTACAAACAGTGAATGGCACCAGATTCCCTATTGGCCCCAAATAAATACATGGCAGTTGGAGACTTCTACTGTCAGGGAGAGACAAGGGAGAGACCATGCTTACTCCTTGCCTTCCAATGTTATATGTAGGACCAGAGATCATAATCTGCCTCCATTGCATTTGACCAGATCCATCATTCTGGTCACTTCTAGCACAAGAAAAAAAGAAATTTCTAATAAATGCCATTTTGGAATACCATTTTACAACATTTACAAATGAGTGATAACTTAATAAAATTGTGGCTTCACTAAACCTTCAGAACTCACACAATTTTAAGTTTTCCAAAAGAAAGAAAGAATGAAAGAAAGAAAGAAAAAAAGAAAGGAAGGAAGAAAGAAAAGAAAAGAAAAAAAATTTTTTAAAAAAAGAAACATTAGGAGTGTAAATAAAAAACACACATAAATATTTGAATGATTTGTCCAGGATATGAAGAGTGCTTTTTTGAATCCAGAATCATTATGTCTTACTTTATCCTGGAAAAAGTTCAATAAATTTTATTTCCCATTGGCAATTATTCCCAGTGGATGTCATCGAAACTTTTCTCAACAAGTGTTTAAGTATACTTGACATGGAATCTGGCAGACTGTTCAGTGAGAACATAGAGTATGAACATTTCCTATAAGCTGCACGTAAAACACACACATTAAATTTTTCTAATTCATAAGTATGCTGGACATTCTGAATACATAATGTTTCGACAAGCTAGTATTTTGGCTATTAAAAATGTCAGAAATATAATTCAGGGTCTTTACACCAATCCTATTAAGTAAGCCAATTAAATATAATAAAGAACTGTAGCAAGTCAGAATTAGTTTATACCACACTTAAGTTTCTACAACTACCTAATAGTGCAATATGGATTTATAAAGAAAATAATCTTAATCCTTGTGAAAATACTGGAGTCATATGTCAGGCCACACCAAAACAAAGCAACCAGACTAATGATTTGTGTTGGTTTGACTATTCCAAATTAATCAAGCCTGATTATTGTTTGAAAATAGTACCACAGAAAGGAAAGCCAAGAGAACAGATTATTAATTCTGCTAGTGCCACTGTGGGTCACGACAAATTCGGTATGTGACTTTCTGCCTATGTTGGCCTCTTGAAAATTTCAAGTGGCCTAAATTATAATCCAAAACTACAGCCTTGAATGTTATTTAAAACTAGAGGAATTTTTCATTTAAAAACTGTCAAAGAAGGCTGGAGAGATTACTCAGCCATTAAAAGCACTGACTGCTCTTCCAGAGGTTCTGAGTTCAATTCCCAGCAATCACATGGTGGCTCACAACCATCTGGTGTGTCTGAGGACAGTGACAGTGTACTCACATACATAAAATAAGTAAGTCTTAAAAATTAAAAAAAAGAATATTACAAAACTGGCAATAAAATATCACCTATAAAGTATCAAATTCAAGAGGCCTACGTTGTACACCTGAACAGTCGGACACTTTGGCTTCTATGTGCAGGGAAGAAGAGATGACTTCTGGAAGTTCACTGTACAACTGACCATCACCCATCCCTTAACCAAAGCCCCACTCTCTCCCTGGATCACTGAAACTGCTCCAAGCTGCCACAGGCATCTGCTTTCTCCTCCTCCAGGTCCATTTCCCAGTTGCTTCTGGAATGAACGTTTAAAAAGATATAATCAGCTGGGCAGTGGTGGTGCACGCCTTTAATCCCAGCACTTGGGGGGCAGAAGCAGGCGGATTTCTGAGTTCGAGGCCAGCCTGGTCTACAGAGAAACCCTGTCTCAAGAAAAAAAAAGATATCAGTCGGTTAAATGCTTTTTCAGTGTTCTAAAATTGAGGAGCAGAGCATGGCCCTGGCCTCCCTGTTTGGCTTCTCCCACATGTGAGCTTCACCTCGCTGGTTTCATTCACGCTTATCACTATGGGAGTCCTCTAACCACCTTCTCTCGGTGGTAGGATATCTGGTTGTTCCTCGACCCCATGGATACACTCATAGTCAGAATAACCTGATCTGTTCCCTACTGAAGGGAAACGGAAGGTCCCATCCCACAGGGCAGGGGAGTAAACACCTGTGGGAGAAGGCAGTACTTGAGGAAGAGCTTTGTCACAGAACCTACTCTATTTAGATCCACAGTAATTAAAATATCTACGGCTGTTGAGATGGTTCAGTGAATAAAAGCGCTTGCTGCCAAACCTGACAACCTGAGTTCAATTCCAGAATACACATGATGGAGGGTTGGAATGGACTTCTATGCTGTGGCACACACGCGTGCGCACACACATACACACAAACACACACACACATACTCACAGGCACCCAAATAAATGTAATAATATAAAAAGAAATAATCAATTGAATTGTATGTACTCCAAGAGAGAATTTGGTTTTAGTAGCGTTATTGAATGTGTAAGGCTCTGACAACGTGTTTAATGTGAGCATTTAATGCCTCCTACTATTATTAATGATAATTAATAATATTTACTTAAGTGTCTACCAAGTTATACACTTTTCAGAGGCCTGTAGGCTTTATGAACCATGTCTATCTATAGTATATAATGTATCCCATAATCCTAATCTTAGTACACGCTGACATAAAACAAATCAAATGCAGAGGCAAGGACGAAGATGAGAATTGAAGCATCCACTCAGCTATGAAGGGGAAATTGATAATTGTTTTCCATTGTTCCTACCTGAGGTGGACTTAAAGTTTACATCCTACCACACGCCATTCTGACATTGTCTTAGGCTCTTTCTCAGTATAGCTGGCACAGAATCATGCTGAGGACACTCTCTTCCTGGAGCCAAGCCTGGATCACCCCTTGTTCTATTTGGGTTACACTTAAACATTGCTGCCTCAACAACCAGGAGCTGCTTTCAATTGATTCCTGCCACTTGGATTTCAGGGGAAAATACCCAATAAAATTGCTTTTCGCCTATGAACCTCAGTTTTTATGAGAACGACAGATCAAGCCCACGTGTAAACAGTGCAATCCTGTGAACATAGCTGGACAGCCATGCCGGGTCAGCATCCGGTCCTGCTCCATGGGGGCGATCAGGCTGCTTCTAAGTTGAAACATTGTCGTCCCATCAGCCTTTTGCATCTAAGAAGCCAGCTTTAGCAATGTGTTTATTTCATTTACTTTTCAAAATGTCATCAAAGACAATATTCGATTCTATTCCCCATATCCTCCTATGAGGTATAGATAGATCCTAGTCTCAGGCTGCTGCTGGGACACGTGACAAACTACTGAAGGCAAATAAACCAGGAAGGGAAGATGCAGCCATCACCGCGCACTGCTAGGTGCCCCATGGCCTGGATAGGGACCGAATGACATGGGTCCTTGCCCTGGGACAGGGCCAGTGGGCGTGGGTCTCCACGAGTATTGATGACTGCTGTGGACATAAGGCTTGTCTAATAAAGCAATGTACATATTTTACATTCCTCCTTTAAGGAATGCCCTCCCTGTTAATGTTAAAGACTCCATGATAATCAAAAACAACATGAGTCCAGTAGGGGAAGGTGTGGCTAATGTCTCAACAAAATGGTAAATGCTGAGACCATCAGGACAGCCCTGAAGGTTGTGGAAGAGAACACTAAAAACATGAGTCCAAAAATATAAAATTTCTCAACTATGCAGAAATATCAGGATACAGTATGAATTGTATAAGGGGCTTCACAGAGCTAAAGGAACAAGGTAGCTACACTGAGCCAGCTAGCCAGAAAGATACAAAGGTGGGCAGATTCCTGAGTTCAAGGTCAGCTGGGACCATGCACCATAGGAAGGAGGATGTTGCAGACTAACGAGTGCCAGTGGAGAACCTCTTAGCTCCATCCTGTTTGGACTGGACAATCTTCAGCTCTGTGCTAGGGTGTGATTGTCAGTCTTTGGGATACATCATGCTCTTGAACATATATAAGAGTTCTGTCTTTGTTTTATATCCTTACTTGTTCTTTAATCTGTGTGTTCATGAGTGAGGTCTGTGCAAACAAGTGCAGGTACCCACAGAATCCAGAGGCACCCAATATCCCTGGATATAGAGTTGCAGGCAGTTGTGAGCCACCTGGTGTGGATGCTGGGAACTGAACTCTGGTCTTTGTCTTTTGCAAGAGCAGTACACACTCTTAACTGCTGAACCATCTCTTCAGCCCACAAAGTATAGTTTTAAAAGGTATAGCCACTCAGTCCTCACATCCTAAACATACATAGATCACATTTTAATATGTAGGGGAGTAAAATAAAACACATCTATATGTTGTAACAACTGGTGGCATAGTATTTTCATTGTCTGAGGAAACCATAAGTCATCTTAATTATTTGAGATGTGTGGGCATAAGAGTGTATGTTCTATGTACAATCTATTTGTCCTTCAACTGTAGCATCTGCAGGGGGCATATATATACATACACACACACACACACACACACACACACATATATATATATATATATATATATATATATATATTTGATAGGTATTTCTAATAAAGAAAGTTAATTAACTGTTGTAATTCAGGTTTTCAGCCAGATTATCCTAACTCCCAACTTTGGGCAGGAAAAAAAAGTGGTTAGAACAGAAGTCAGGTAACTTTTCAGGTTTTTCTGGTTAATGAATTTAAACAAATAAAACCTCTGACCAAGCTACCAGGTACGTGAAGATAAAATAACTATGCAAATGTGCATCACTCATTTGAATACACAAATTCTAAACATTTGGTTTAAGACAGCTCTGTACATCTTGAATACTCCAAGATACTGAAACCACAGAACATCAGATAAAGAGATGTCCAGACTTTGGTGGGGGAGGAATAAGTGGAGAATTATCCAACCTCAGTATGTATCACATGTTTACACTTAAAACATGAATATCAGGCTAGGAACATGGCTCACACATATGTATATATACATATATGTATATATATATACATATATAAACATGCATATGTACTGTTTATAAATGAGTCCACAATAAGATTATTAATGTTGGTGACACAATAATTTCTACTAAGTATAACATGTATGGTAGGAATATTTTCCTCACTTCATATTTATTTCAAGCCATTTATAATCAAATCTTTTCAACATCTCTAAAGAATGGAATAGGAAATCAGAATGTCATAATCTATTTTCATGCTGTAAAATGAATAATTATTTAGCTGTAGACAGACTCATTAATTTTATTTACCGTGTGTGTGTGTGTGTGTGTGTGTGTGTGTGTGTGTGTGTGTGTGTGATTAACAAGTGGTCAACACCGAACATTTGAGCTCATACCTACACACAACTCAAATTCTAAAACTCATATGTTCAATACATTTTGAATATGCCTTTTAATTTGGAAGGTTGCTGATGCTTTTGGTTTATTGAAAAGAAGAAAAACAAGAGCTTTTGAAGAAATTTCAAAAAGAACCACTAAGGGAAGAGTAGCAGCAGGTACCCTACCCCATGATGTTTATTTTTCTTTCTCCCTGGTTTCGAATGGGTTGGCATATCAGTAAAACAAGAAGTAAACAGAGACCTATCTCAGATTACATCTGCTCCTGAGGCCATCAACAAAGGAAATATCCGTCACCCCACGAAAAATACAATGATTGCCTGTTACTGGACACTGGAAGTCCCTGCCTATCCACCAAGTGACACAGTTAATGAATCCACTCACTTCTTGTACAAATAAACCAGAAAAAGGAAGTGGTTGGCCAAAGGACTGTGAAGGTAGATGGGGAGAGGGTTAATAAAAGAGCTCAGAGCTGACATTTCCTTCTTGTTTGAAACATGCTTTTCTTGGGAAAGACATGATCTTGATATGGTAAAGTAAGCCACAGGCATCTTTAGATGTTTGTTCCTTTTTTTTTTTTTTTTTTTTTTATGGATGGAAAAAAATTCAACAGGAAAACATTTTTTTAGTCTACGGTAGCTCCAAAGACTCTGCAAACTGAAAATAAAAATAGTTATATTTTAATAGTTATATATGCCTATTAGTTATATAGACCTAAAAACACTAACATACCTATTAGTTATATAGACCTACAAATACCAATGTTGAGAAGATTCATTTGATTCATCAAGATTTCTGAAAGACCTTTACGTTGTTCATAGCCTCTGCTCAAGAAATCCCACCTACAGAAGTATAAGTTAAGGAAATGAGCAAGGATGTGTTCAAAACAACAGGCCAAAAGACATCCAGGAACACTTTGTTTAATGGTTACAAAATAAAGGTTCAATAATATATTGCCTAAATTATGACATGTCCAAATAATGGAATAGTACAGCTGTTTTTTAAAGCATTAGGTAATGAGAAAAAAATTCCAATATTGTGTTTGATGAGAAGGGAGAATTGTAATGGAAATTATATATACTTATTTTTATTTTTCAAGTTTTAAGTTTCAACATTTATTGAATTTTGTTAACACAAATATATAACTTCATAAGGTTTTTGAAAGAATAATGGATGCTAATCAGAATTCCCTGAGTGTATGTGATAATATGAACAGTGCTTTTCTGCATTGCATTTTTCTTCATTTTCACTTTGAATAATGAATATTTGTCTTACAAAGTTCCTTTGAAAAACGGAACATGTGGCGTCATAATGTGTCTTAGTCAGAATGCTATGTACTACAATAGAGAGATATTTTTCAGCTCCACAAACAAATAGCATTCCTTGTTCCTCATTTTTATAGCAAGATATTTTCTTGATGACACAGAATTCTTCCCAGAGCAGTTTTCCATGCTCTTAGCCCTTCTCCGTGACATAAATTAATATCAGCTAATCACCATCTGATGCTTACACCCCTTACATTGGGTGACTTTCAGCCTTCTTTCTCGTCCTTAGGCTGGAAAGTGACAGTCCCTTTAATCTTTTCTTATTGATCTTCTTTTCTACTCTCTTAATCATTTTTGTATGAGTACAAAAACAATTCTGTGGCAGCAAAGATTTTGACAAAATTATAGCAAAAGGATTTTTCAATATTATGTTTAACTATGCCATTATAAGGGTCACATTTTCTGTAAATATCTTTTCTTTTTCCACATGAAATTAATTAAAAATTAATGCATTTATAGTCCCTTATTTCTAGCTTAATTTTTGAGACAGGGTCTCATACTATAGCCTAGACCCACCTGAAACTCACGATATAACACAAGTAGGTTTCAAACTCATGGAAGATCTCCTGCCTCAACCTCCCATGTTCTAGGTTTGTATTTGTGAGGCATTATACCTGGATCCTATAATTTTTTTTTAGGTCTTAGCATGCATATAATCACATAGATCATTCCCCAAGAGCTATACATTTTGCATAGTAAAAGAAAATTTTGAATTTTTATTTACTATGTGTATTAATTAACCCAGTGTTCATTAAGAACATTCGTTTAAAAACATGTTTGTTTTTATTATGTGTGTGGACATTTGATTGCATGTATGTATGAATATCCACCACATGTCTGAAGATACTTGCAGAGGGCTTAATAGGCCATCAGAAACTTAGAACTGGAGTTGTAGGTGTTTGTGAGCTGCCATCTAGATGCTAGGAACTAGACCAGGGTTCTCTGCAAGACAGCCCATGCATTTCATCACTGAACCATCTCTCCAGCTCCATTAAAGAATATCTTATTGGGCACTCTAGTGCAATAAGTGTTGGCATCATGTTAATATTTCCTCATATAAAAGGCTACCAAATATGTTGCATACTTGTAATCCTGTCATTCAGGGTGTAGAAGAGGAAGGATCAAGAGTTCAAAGCCAGGCTGAGGTACATGAGACTCATTTGAAATAAATTAATAGTAGAGTAAATAAAAGTGAAGGGGCTAGGAAGAAGACCCAGTCAATAGAGTGGTTTTCATCTGAGCATTAAGATGTGAGTTGAGATTTCTATCATCTTTGTAAAAATCCAAGCATGACAACAAACATTAGCAACCCCTGCACTAAGAACATGGAGATCACAGGGACAGGTAGATCTCTGGAACTTGCTGGCTAGCCTAACCCAATCAGTGAGCTCCAAGCTTAGCCAGTGAAAGACCCTCTCTCAACAACTAAGCTGAACAGTCACTGATGAACACACCCAATACCTGGCTTTCACAAATATTTCCACATGCACCTACACCCTACACTCACACTTACTCTCTCTCTCTCTCTCTCTCTCTCTCTCTCTCTCTCTCTCTCTCACACACACACACACACACACACACACACACACACACACACTGTGAGAGCAAGAGAGGGAGACAGCAAGAGATAGCAAGAATAAAATATAACCTGGAGAAACATCTCAGGGTATAAAATCACACACTGCCTAACAACCTGAGTTTGAGCCCTAGGACCTACATGGAGGAAGGAAGGAAGGAAGGAAGGAAGGAAGGAAGGAAGAAGGAAGGAAGGAGGAAGGAAAGAAGGAGGAAGGAAGGAAGGAAGAAGGAAGGAAGGAGGAAGGAAAGAAGGAGGAAGGAAGGAGGAAGGAAGGAAAGAATGGACTCCAAAAATAGTCTTTTGACATCTAAACATGCTTGAACTATGACATACCTGTATCTACACACACACACACACACACACACAGACCACATCACACACACACACCACACCACACACACACACACACACACACATGCACACATGCACACATGCACATACACACACACCCAAATATATATATGTGTGTGTATGTATATATATATACATATATATAAATACAGATATTGATAGGTATTTAGTTACAAGAAAATCTCATTTATCAGTGACTCAAATTTAAAAAACATTATAAGCGCCTTCGATATGAGACCTGACAAGTTGAAATTAGTATTTTTTCCTTATTCAAGGTGTTTCTCAGCAGCATAATTATAATTGAAACACAGATTAAACACTTATGCTATGGTAAATCATGTGGAAACTTTGAAAAGTAAAATTTCTCCATGGTAATATGTTTTTGTGGGCCATGCCAATTACTTAAAACTTTTTATATAAGTAAAAGGAGCACAAGATTAAGGAAGTATGATTGACTGGGAAAGTGGGTAGGCAAATTGCAAAGTTATCATTTTACTGACTTTGTTTCATAATTCTAATATTTTCATAAAGCATATGTTTGCATCAGCACCCTGATTTCTTTAAGCATCACATAAGCCATCCTGAGTCACAATGGTTTCTTACCAGAATCAGGACCTGAAGAAGGCAGAGGGGAAACACTGCCTCAAGCTACTCTGCAGTTTTATTCTGTTTCTTATTGAGACAGAACATGGCTACATTGCCCAGGCTAGGTAACCCAGGCTGGGGTAGCCCAGGCTAGGTAACCCAGGCTGGGGTAGCCCAGGCTAGGTAACCCAGGCTGGGGTAGCCCAGGCTAGGTAACCCAGGCTGGGGTAGCCCAAGCTAGGTAACCCAGGCTGGGGTAGCCCAGGTTGGGTAGCCCAGGATGGCTTGAAACTTTCAATCTCCTTGTTTCAGGCTCGAAAGTGCTGGGGTAACAGGTAGGAGCCATGGAAAAGTTAACTTTGAGAGTTTCTCTTTCTATGCCTCACTCTAACCTACTCCTCCTCCTGTTGTAACAGCAGAAATTGTCTCACTCAGTCACTGCCCTGTTGCATATATAGATAACAATAGCAATGAGAACAATAACAGTAACAAAACGTCCAAAAGGACAAGATACAAAGTGAAAGCCAAAGGAATCCTGGGCAGTCTTTCATGATGGCAAGCTTTTCCCTAATCCCAGGCATGAAGAATCACTTACAGATTCAGGTGCAAACGGGAGACCACACCTTCCAACATATAAAAAGACTTGACCTGCCCTGACATGGAGGAGCCTCTACTAAAAGGAGGAATAATCAGAATCCTAAATAGAGGAAGCTAAGTGACCAGAAGGATCATTATCTTCCATAAAGACAATATTCTGTTTTGTATCAAAAGAACGATTGGTTTTAAAAACATTACTAGACATTTTACAGGCCTGTGTTTATAGGGCAGCTTTGTTTGTTTTAATTGCAGGTGTTGGGTAGACAGATAGTCCCCATTGCTTTCAGATTCTTCGCCTTCTGAGCAAGGCACGGCCTCTGTCTTCTTACCTTCTATTACTCTGATATGTTGTTTGTCTTCTCTACATGAACAAGGTGAGTTTTAACAGAAGGCACAGAATTATATCTGCAGAGAATGACCAGACTTGGCTATTCACTTCTAAAATTCTTCAATTCATTTGGCAAATTATTACATTTGTCCCTTTAGATTTTCCCTTCAGGATAATTATAATTCTTTTCTGGATACACTGGGAAAAGTCCCAGAGCACATGTCCAGCCATAGTACTCTAATCATAAGACATAAGACACCCCCTGTTTATTTACACAGCAAGTCAGTCAATGCTTTTTCTAGCCTCACAATTTAGGCATTTCCCTGCTATTTTTTTTTATATACAATGCTATTTTCCATTTTTTTTTTTACCAAAAGCACAAAGCATGCATGAGATAATATAAATGTCACAGCTCAATTAGTCGCACCATTTTACAAGAATAAAATCAGTTTCATTACAACGGGAAGGAACAACGTTCTCACTTTTGCCTGAAATTGTGAAGCAGCATGCGTTTATAATCTTTGGCCTGTAACTGAAAGAATATAGTTTTAATTTGCATTTAAATAAAGCAAATCTCCCATTGCAGAGAATTTTCTTTTATTAGTCCCCATAAACAAGATGGCATTAAAGTGCATAGCCTGCTTAAGTGGGACATGAGGATAAATCAAGAGGATAAACAGAGCAATATTGTGAGAGAAGGGAAATCCACCCAAGACAAACTTAAATAGTTAACATTCTGAATTTTTGCCATCCATTAAAGAAATGCTAAGCCCTCAGAGATTTCCATTTGCTGAACCTATGCTTTTAGAAGAGATGGACTTCGGGCCTAATAAATACCTCCATTTATTAGCCAATGGTAATCATCATTCACTGTGTTTTTTATTTTTATTTGCATACTAATTGAGTGGGCACTGAGTGTATATCATTTGTAATTAGCCCTATAGATTTTATTCTTCTATAACAGAAAACCCAAGGTGGTAAGCAAGGCAGATGCTATGGGCCCAGTTCTATCAAGAAGCAAGTAGTGAATGCGGCAGTTGGCCCAAGTTCTCTAGGCTTGCTCTAGGAGGCAGGGAGAATACTGTATTCTGATTTGTTCTGGTATTTTCAACACAAGGGCCTGGAAGCTGGGGTGAACTGGAGTTTATTCTTTATTTCAGCACATGTTCATTGAACATAAATTATTATTGGAAGATTTACATTCCCTAGAGATGATCTATTTGCAAGTTTCTAGTCTGCTAAGAGGAAGACCAGGAGAAGAATTAATTCTCTGTGAGGCTGTCCAAGAAATCTTTAATCGCTCACCTACATGAAGTCAACTAATCTTCTTTTCAAAAAAATTTATTATTATTATTATTATTATTATTATTATCATTATTAAATTTTTTATAGTCCAGTCGTTATCCCCATCCCAGTCGGCTCTCCGACTGTTCCTCATTTAATTCCTCATCCCTGTCTCCAAGAGGATGTCATCCACCCCCCACCCCACCAGACCTCCCCACTCCCTGAGGCCTCAAGTCTCTAGAGGGTTAGGTGCATCTTCTCTCACTGAGGCCAGATCAGGCTGTCCTCTGCTGTATATGTGTCAGGGGCCCTTGGACCAGTTCATGCATGCTGCCTGGTTGGTGGCCCAGTGTCTGAGTGATTTTGGGGATCCAGGTTAGTCAAAACTGCTGGTCTTCCTATGGGGTTGCCCTGCTCCTCAGCTTCTTCTAGCTCTTCCCTAACCCAACCACAGGGGTCCCCTGCTTCTGCCCACTCTGGAAATCAATCTGGAGGTTCCTCAGAAAATTGAAAATAGATCTACCACAAGATCCACCTATACCACTCTTGGGCATATACCCAAAGGATGCCCCACCATGCTACAGGGGCACTCATTCCACTATGTTCATAGTGGCCTTATTTGTGATAGTCAGAAGCTGGAAACAACCAAGATATCCCACAATGGAAGAATGGATAGAGAAAATGTGGTTTATTTACACAATGGAATACTAATCAGCTATTAAGAATGAGGACATTATGCGTTTTACAGGTAAATGGATGGAACTAGAAAATATCATCCTGAGTGAGGTAACTCAGACTCAAAAGGACATGCATGGTATGAACTCACTAATAAGTGGATATTAGCCAAAAAAAAAAAAAGTACAGAATACCCAGGATACAGTCCACCAAACTCAAGAAGGTTAACAAACTGATGTGCCCAAGTGAAGATGCCTCAATCCCACTTTGGAGGAAGAAGAAAGCAATCATCGGGGGGAGGGAGAGGGAAGAAGGAAGGGATTTGGATGGGAGAGGGGAAAGGGAGGGAAAAGGGGGAACATGATCAGTTATTGGGGTGCAGGAAACACGAGTGAAGCCCTGAGGATCAGCAGAAAGAATGGAAACCAGCAACCTCAGGTAGAAGGTGGACAGACCCTCTAGAATATACTAGATCTGGAAGGTGAGAGAGTCTCAGGACTCAAAGGGAGGGACTTTAGGTGAAATGCCCTATAGTGGGAAGAGGGAATTTGTAGAGTCCATCTCCAGTAGGAAGTTAGTAGTCAAGTGGAGGGATGGGGTTGCTATCCCACAGTCAAAAACTCTGACCCAGAATTGTTCCTGTCTAAAAGAACTGCAGGACAAAAGTGGAGAAGGGACTGAAGGAAAGGAGGTTCAGTGGCCTGCCCAAATTGGGATCCAGCTCAAAGGGAGGCTCCAAGGCCTATCACTGTTACTGATGCTATGGTATGCTTACAGACAAGCGCCTAGCATGGCTGCCCTCCGAGAGGTCCAACAAGCAGGTGCAAGAGTCAAATGCAGATACTTATACTCAACTAATCTTCTTGATGGTGATTCTTCTCCATCAGCAGCAGAGCTTGGTTTAAGATAGGTTCTCACAACCCAAGACACTTAACAGGAAAGAATCAATTAACAATGCACAGGCAAGTTTTTACATCCAACAAACATTTAAGAAACAATGTTATGAAATCACCTAATCTGACTTCGAACAATCAATAATAAAACACAGACATCAATTTTCTAAATTCAAATGCTAATAGTTTTATAATCTGCTAGACCACAGACACAGTTTCTCACTGTGAAAATATATAATGACATTTTAAGAAGAATATTCAATATATGTAATAGAATATTCAGTAGAAAAAACATCCTCCATATTTCTGGTATATTGTACTTACAGTTCATATTAAAATGTATGTCAATAAGAACAACATGTCTCTAAAGCTTAAAAGTCAGCATAAATTTAAATGAGTTAAGGTTCAACATATCATCAAGATAAAATACTCATTGGAAGTAATACTGAAAGACATTAACAGTCATCCTTGACCTCTGATGCAGTAATATAAATTGTAATAATTTTTGAGAAACAGAGTATAGCTGACAAATAGCTGAACAGTTTGTATGCAATGTAATTCATAATTATATTAGTTATAGCACCAAAAAATTATAAATATCCAATTACCTATAAGTCAAGAGTTCTACAAAACAATTGTGAAATTTTCTAAAGGGAAAACATTATCTTTAAAAATAAAATTTTATTATTAAAGCAATCTAATGTTGAAATAAAATAATTAATGAAATACTGAAATATTTAAATACTATTAAATCAAATTTTATTTTCATTCTGCATAATTTTATATGCAAATATAGAGAATATATACTCATATAAGTAGGCTAGAAAGCATAAGTCATGAAATTTAAATTTGTAAGATTACAAATGGTATACATTTTATGTGAATTATTTCTTCATGGTTTCTAATATGAGTCAATACTTATAAATAAGAAAAACTATAATATTTAATATGAGCACATGCTTTATCCAAATATATTTAACCATTTCATTAATGAATAGTTTTATAAAGTGGTAATTATCCCATATTTCTAAGGTGATGCTAGATGAGTTGAGTAATTCAGCCTTCTTATTAATATAGATTTTATTTTTGATTATGCACTGCTCTGTGGCAGAGTGTCAAAGGCAGCTGCCCTCAGAGTTCAGGACTTGGATTCCCTTAGAATTGGAGTTATTGGCAGCTGGGAACTCCCTGATGTAGGTGTTAGGAACTGAACTCGTGTCCTCAAGATGAGTAGCAGGTGCTCTTTAGTACAAGGTCATCTCTCCAGAACTCCCCTGACTTTTAAAGTTTTATCTATCTATCATCTATCTATCTATCTATCTATCTATCTATCTATCTATCTATCTATCTATCTATGTTTGTTTGTTTGTTTATGGCTATGTGTATGTGTCTATGTAAGTGTTTGCTATGCGTGTGTGGTGCTCTCAGAGGCCAGAAAGAGTGAGAGGTCCTCTGGAGCTGGAGTTCCAGGGGGTTATGAAGATCTTGATGCTGCCTGGAAGAGAAGCAACCTCTCGTCCCACTATTTTAAAGTAAATTCTGTTCTTTTTGGTTATTTATATTTTAGAGACAGGGTCTTACTATGTAGCCCTGTCTGGCATAGAATAACAGTGTAACTAGGCTGGGCTCAAATTCATAGAAATCCACCTGCCTGTACATACTGAATTCTGGTATTAAATGTTCAGCATAATAGTCATGGTGGTACACAACTTTAATCCTAGCATTGAGGGGACAGAAGCAGGTGTATCTCTCTGATTGAGGCCAGTTTGGTCTACATAGTGAGTTCCAGAACAGCTAGGGCTATGGAGAAGAACTCGGGGTGGAGGCAAAGGGAGAAAGAGAGAGACAGAGAGGGAGAGAGAGAAACAGAGACAAAGACAGAGAGACAGACAGAGACAAAAAGAGACAGAGAGACACAGAGAGACACTGATACACAAAGAGAGACACACAGAGACAGAGAGACAGAGACACACAGAGAAACACCACAGAGAGACACAGAGACATAGAGACAGAGAGACACATACATACAGACAGAGAGACAGGGGTGGGGTGGGGTGGGGGAAGATTTTGATTCAGCCTACTGAAGTATCAAATTCTATCTTAAAGGCTTTCTGGTAACAAGAAAGGTTCATCCATGAAATCTCAATCATGTGATCATCCAAAGAAACTTTCATAATGAGAACACCAGTTGGCATGCCAACATGGCTGAGGATATGTCACAGGACATTCATTACCCAAACATGAAGAGCAGCAGGCAATCAATATCTTCTGAGAGAAGATAAATCAGTTTTCTCCAGGACTGAGCATCCTGACACACTTTCAGATTCCAAACGGTCAGCCCTAAATATATAGATATAAACGAACCATTAAATAGAACTCCATAGGTTATTGTGTGTGTGTGTGTGTGTGTGTGTGTGTGTGTGTGTGTGTGTGTGTGTGTGTGTACATGCAAATGACAAAAGGTCATAACTTTGAGAGATATTGGCAGGGGCATGGGAGGGATAGGAGGAGAGGTAGATTGGGTAGAATTCACATAAATACAGTACTCATGTCTGAAATTCTCAAAAAAAATCAAAATTGAAATAAAATGCTCAATGTTGTTAACTATAATATAGGAGAATGAATTGTAGCATATATTAAGGTTCTATTCATTTTATCTACTATCTGAGCACCTACTATTAGATCACAGGAAGAATAATCATGAATCAACACTAAGTATTCTTATGGTAGAAAAGCCCAATATGCAAAAATAATTATGGTTTGAATTATGCAGGTAACTGCCTAATTTCTGCCAAAACCCTAAACTCTCTTAAAATTGGACAGCTCATATGGTATGAATGGTTTTAGCTAATTAGGTTACTCAGATCATCAACTGTAATATAAATGAAACTCATGGGAAATTTGCCATGTTGGAAATATTCACTAAATATAGTTTTTTCAATAGTTACAGTTTTAAGCAAAAACATTTTTCAAGATGAATGAGCATCAATTGGTAAACAAATTTTCTTAACTATATTATACTGCTGACTATCCCAAATCCTTAGGGTTCTTCATGAACCGGGCTGAATTTGGTCCAGCTACTTTTGGCTCACTAAAGCCTAATTGGCTTTAGCCTATCCTTGGTAACTAACACTAGCCAAACTCATTTGCTTAAGATATAAAAAGAAATAAAGCCAGAGATTCATTCCATTGGGCAAGTCCACTAACTAATGAATTTTGAAATGTTTAACCCAAGTGAAAGCTACTTCAATTCAATGTACCAAAAGGAAGAAAGGAAGGAAGGAAGGAAGGAAGGAAGTAGAAAAGTGCCTTTTTAGAGTTTATTACGAGTCTTAACAAGGATCTGAACATGCATAAACTATGATCTTTGTCCATCAGGATCTTGTTGACAACTGAGAGGGAAATGGATAAGTATAAAAGTCACAGTATGCTTTAGACAGTACTGTAAGTTCATATGTTCTCTTCTTGTGCATCTCTTCAGTTGTCTTATTTCTTTTCTTCCAATGGCAGCTTTTGTAAAATTGCAGAAATGTAGAGATCACCAGCAAATATTCGAAAAGGAAGTCCTTGTTTGAAATACATAGTTACATAAATATATTTTCTTCCCATCCTCTGCATTTTACTTGATTGTCAGGTAGAGAGTTGGCACATAGCCAAGTAAATTTGAACTTTCCACTAGCTCTGCAAGGATATCATCTTATTCAAGCAAACTTCTGTAGCAAAACCCTGGCGAGGAAAATAAATAGAACCAGCCCCGTGTAAATATACAAATATTTAACATCAGAAAATAGGATCGCATCATAAAAATAATTACATATTGTTTATATTATCCTTTGCCATCATTTTTGGTTGACATCCATTTTTTTACTTTTCTTCTCATCCTCCCTTTTGTTCCCACACTGCCCTAACTGCAGACTAAACGTTAGTCAGTTTTACTGTCACAATTTGGAAAAGCACCAAAAACAGAACAAAGGTGAAAATCTGTGGTGAGAAACAAGTGAATGAAGGCTTTGGAAATCAGTTTTTACCCCCTGTAGAGAGGAGACATCGAAGGGCCCCTGGACTCCTTAAAGTGTTGATACTTTCCATAGCTTCTGACATTGATTTTGTTACCTTGGTTTGCTGGCCAGTCACCATCTGGTGCTTAGGTCTGCATGCATCATGTATGTATCATGTCTCGTGCTTAGATGTTGCCGCATCATGTCTAATGCTTACATGATACAGCACCAAGTCTGGTGCTTAGATGGTGCGGCATCATGTCTGGATTGTATGAAGGATTACAGTGATATAACACTGACTCAGTCTTCCAGTTTTTAAAAGAATATCTGTCATGATAGCTTCAGGTCACTTAGGTATAACAAGACCAAGCCAAGGAAATACTGCAGGTTGGCAGGTTCCCAGCTTCTATCCTCATCCTTGGCTTGTGACAGTCCATGTTTGTCATCAGAGCAACTTACAAACACAGATGTCCAAAGCTAAAAATGTCTCACACATTACTACCAATAGGCTTTCTCTAAAAGATATAACTAAATTTAAATATAATCTATATGTGAAATAGCTATTTACCTTATATACAGTTCCCTCTTGGTTTGCCAAACCATTTTACCTTCATTGCACATGTATGTGTTTGTGTCTGTAACTAGCTGGTGACCAGAAATGTCACCTTTGGCATATTTGGCTCAGATGAACAAGACGGCTAACAAATCCAATGCTTGGGAATCTAAGAATTTCTGAGTGTTAAACTCTTCTGCCCCTCCATTTTTCTCTCTGAGGCTGTCAAGAGTGACTGGTTTCTCTTGTGTGGCTGAGGACAAACGTCCTCTTATAAGGATGGAACCAGGAGGGTGACCTGTGTATGTGAGGAGATGGGCAAGGAGTGTGAGGGATCAAGGGGAAGGGACCTGATGTCAGGATGGTATCCTGGAGCCTCTTCCACCAGACACTGCCTGACTCTTCCCTTTTTAATACCATTGGATTAAATGGTTCCTCCTTAAAAACAGAAAGGATGATAAAACATATTAAGAACGTTAACAGTCCTTAAAAACTACCTTTGCTATCTCAAATAAGAGGGGGTTCCTTTGTATTTTGGGCTCCAAATGCCACTTAGTTGACTTGGTTGTGACCAGCCAGATTTTACTTCTTGTTCTCTATGAGGGATTTACAAATAAACAAATCTGAAGATTCTGCTCAGTGATTCGGAAAAGAAAAAAAAATACTACGAATGGATGGTCACGCCTGCTTTCTGACAAGCATAGTTTTAAGACTTCCCCTAGTATCATTGACCACAGATTCTTCCCACAGAATTAATAAGTTGCATTTCAAGGAGATACCTGGTGATGGAGAGCAGGAAGAAAATTCTATTTATGTATTGAATACTTAATCATCTTGCCGCCCATAATAGCTCCTTCCATGTACTAAGCACTGAATGCTAAGGACCAACTTTTCAGTGAACATATCATCTCATTTAAATATCAAAACCACCCCAAGACAGAACTGTCTTGAAGTGGAAGTTTCTGGATATGTCATGTGATGCAGACTCACGTGGTGTTTTGCTAAGACATAATCACCTTGTGTTTGGCTGAGGCAAGACCCATGGATGTTTGAACATGTGATGTTTGGAGAGAGTCTAAACGGAAATCACTAGAGAGTGAAGGTGCACTTGCATAGCTAGATTTGCAATGCTTTGTTGGTGTCACATCTTCATCTTTGCTGATCTTTACTTCATTGAGAGAAGCACAGCAGAGAACTTCTCCTGGCATCCCAATTGGTCCTGGTTGATCTCTCTGACTCATGCCGATTCGGTGGAGGCCTGGCTGCTTCTGCTGGATTGTGCCACCACTACTGATTCGTGTTTGGTTTCCTGACACTACTAAACTGAACTGCTGGTATCCTGACATTGGATGGTAGGCTAGAAGGGGGTTGGGGTATTGAAGCATTTGAGAACCCTTTTTAAAAGTAGGCTTAAAAAAACTAAGCCTGCAGTATGTCTGTATCATTTATGAAAAGTCTGAATTGCACAGCTACAGAGTAGAAATCTAAGAAGAACTAAAAGCAGATTCAAGGACATGACTGTCAGTGCCATCAAATACAATGTACTGCTATTAGTCACACACCTTCCTGTGACTTTTTCTAGAGGCAGACCAGCATAGGAGAGGCTCACACTAAGGACAAGGAAGAGCCCTGAACTTACACTATCATTGAGAAGCACTGAAGAAATAATGAACAAATGAACAGGCAGGTATGTACCCAGGGACCATGTATGTCTTCTCAGGCAAAATTAGGCCTACTGTCATTGAAGTGGAACAAAGCATTACAAGTCAGATGACTGAATATTTCGGGACATACAGTCATCACAAATGAGTCCATGATAAGGACCAGATAGGAGGAAGAAACCACAGACCACATAGGTCAGTGAATAAAAGGATTGCCCAGCAAATAGCCAGCCAGAGTTAGTGGATACGTGGAAAGCCAACAGACTGAAAAGATCCTGCTCTTTTGGTCTTATGTATTCTTTAACCAGGCCTGAAAACAAAACAAATTATACGCAGTCCTTTCAGCTCAGCAAAGGGATTTTTACACTAAGTCACATTTAAAGAGACAAGATATGTGTCAAGTATCTTGTTTATAGAAGTAAAGCTTTGTTTTTAATAAAATATATTCGATTATAATCAAAAGCTGATTTCAAGAAAATGTTTTTCCTTGAAAATATTCAAGATGTTTTCTTGAAATCCTCTATTATAACGAAATACATTTTTTTTCCAAACAAAGCTTTATTTTTAAAAAGGAGGAACATGATTTTCTACCAACCTATTTGAAGAATGAAGTGATATAGAAAACGGATGTCTTGTAAGCTGCTTCTGTTCATCAATACATAATCAATACATAATTATGAAGTAATTTACAATAGTGCATTTATTGGTTTAGCTTCAGCCATGAGCCTGCAGAGGATATTTATACTTTAGAAAGGATATTTTACTAAATTATTGGATAAAAATTGCTGTTAAGCAATCCTAATTAGAAAACAGATGCTGGTGTGAAGATTGTGTTTTACCTTGGGACTTGCTTGATCCCAATATAGTTGCCTTTTTAATGGATTAGTGTTGCTATGCCATCACAACTGGGAATAGCTCACACCAGTGCTATTGGGGTAAGCCTTGTGTCTCAGCATATGGCAAATCAAAAAATAGCCCGCATTTCCTTCAAAGTGCTCTGATAGTACACACACACACACACACACACACACACACATACACACACATTTCCTTCAAAGTGCTCTGATAGTACACACACACACACACACACACACACACACGTGTGTGTGTGCACATGTACACAGACACAAATATACACATATGTATAACTCATAAACACATACATGCATATACAATATACACACATTTATTCACGCATATATATAAATTAAATACACATATGCATTCACACACATATGCATACACACATACATGCATACAAACATACACACAGAGACATAAATTCATGAAAAGGCACACAGCAGAGTTAACAGTACAACTAATAACTAGGTCCAACATGTTATATATGTGGGATTTTCCAAGGTGATGCCACTTATACTCAATTGTTCTGAAAGAATCCAACAAATGGAAGAAAGGAAAGAAAGGAGGGAAGAAAAGAGGAAGTGAAAGGGAGGGATGGAAGGATGGAGGGATGGAGGGGTGGAGAAAGGAACACAAGAAGAACAGAAAGAAGTAAAGGAAAGGAAGAGAGAAAGAACTATTTTCTTTGGAAGTCCACTGTGTGTCTATTATTATTGCTATTATTGTTGCTATTCAAATAGATTTTCAAAGGTTACGTGTTGGTTTACATTAAGCTTAGCAATCAATCACTACTTTTACATATCTTATGAGTTCTGACCTCTATATTCTACAAACTAAAATAATGCAAAAATAATCAAGTCATGGAACTTTGCATACATTATTCATTACTTATCATCTTATTTTAATGGCTCTTCATGCTTACTGTGCTTCTGAATTTCTGGTATCCATGATATGCCCTTTTTGGCTGTTAATGTCATTTATTTAGTAGTATTAATTATAAAGATAGATGTAGGTCTTTGACCTTATAACTTTATTAGAAAGGTCTGACCATATTTGGATTATAACTCTGGGTGGTGGACCATAAATACCACCAGGTACCAACAACAGGTACCACCAAAGTTATAAGTAAATTATTCAGGTGAAAGGTAAGTCTGGAAAAAGAACTCCCATCGACCCAGTAAAAGGAGAAATCAGAAAGTGATGTAGGATCAGTGCCCCAACAAAATACCACAGGCTATCAAGTCAGAAGTCCAGAGCTAGGAATGGGTTGGCATTTTGGGCATTATTGGCCAGTGAGTTCCCACAGACCCCTGATCATAACAGGCCACTAGCAGGCTTTTGGTTACTCTCCAAAGCTTGACAATCAGGCCTTGTTGATGAAGACAGCAGCCATGTCATTAGCATTGTACTTGCCAGTCAGGGCAGTGGAAGAAAGGTGGTGTGTGCCACTGCTGTGTTGGTCAGCTTCTGGTCATCATGACACAGGACTAAGATGCTCAGTTTAAAAGAAGGGACTTCAGATCATGGGTTCAGAGGCTTTAGCAAATGGCCACATGTCCCGCTGTACTTGATCCGCTCCTAGGTCAGTGTCCCAAGGTATAATACTTAGTAAAAGACATCTGTTACTCCAAAGCCATCAGGACCCAAAGAAACAGAATGGAAGGACCTAGAATTTCAATATAAACTTCAAGGGTACACATTTGTCCTTCTGTAAAAATACATCTAATAAGGATACCTTTACTTCCCACAAGTTCTATGGAATGGGACCAAGCCTCTAGCATACTTACTTTTGGGGAACATTCAAAATCAAAGCTATAAGCACCCTGAAGGGAAATGTAACTAAATATTTCTTTTGTTCTTTGAACCCTAAAGCCTTTCTTACAATGCCTTCAGAATTAATGGCAGCGGTAAGAAAACTCAGCCACTGTTTACCAAAAGCAAGAGCCCTGGAGCTTTGTAGTGTGTTCATTACATTGAGTTACAGCACTTCCGACAAGACCGCTAGAGTTTCCATC
Organism: Tokudaia tokunoshimensis; assembly: GCA_036184795.1. Lineage (NCBI taxonomy): Eukaryota > Metazoa > Chordata > Mammalia > Rodentia > Muridae > Tokudaia > Tokudaia tokunoshimensis. The sequence goes on from BTHU01000022.1 coordinate 25,006,133, forward strand.
AATATTCCACATCCTGGGAAGGAGAGATCCTGCATGCAAGACAAGGTACTCGGATGTAGCAGACTTCTCGGAGGCTTATGTCAAGCAGATCCTCTAAGCACTGGTTTCTAGTGGACTTGGTCAGAAACTCATCTGGATGTTCAGTTTCATCAAAACATATAAAGAAATTGATCTTTGTCACCCCAGTCTTCAGAACATAACTAGAACCAATCAATTGAAAGTTAGGTCCACTTGAGAGATGAAGTCAACCATTGACTGCTATCCAACAAACAGAACAGAAGCAGAGAGTCACAATTTCTTGAGACCAGAAACCTCTTACACCAAGAACAAGTAGAATTCTTCAGATGGTGATGGGCTCGAGCTCTCACCCACTGGGCTCCATCTCAAGTCTGTTATTTACTGGCTCAATAGTGGCCAAGCATGAGAGAAGCCTTGGGTTTGATTTCCAGAATTTCCCCTAAAGACCAATGGCCAGAAGAGGCCTGCATGCTAGCTTGAGGGTCCAGGTACATACTGGTCCATTTTACCAAGGTCTACATTTCATTGGTCTGGGAAATCTACCACTCTTGGTGCACATATGAGAAAAAAATTCTCTCATGGATTTCAGCATGAACAGAGAAAGATAACCATTGTTAAATATACGAAGAAAGGAAGTTCCAGTTTATGGACTCTTTAAAAAAAATACATGGGTTAAGGGGATTTGATCCAATCTAGGTCCTTGCATCTATTAGGCAAGAACTCTACCACTAAGCTGCACCTTCGCATCACAGAGAATCTCAAAGCAGTTGAATTATCCTGCATGCTGCTGTAATGATGTATGCACATCATTTGGTGTCAGCTTAACCTAGACTCCTATACTGCAGAGTGAACTCTGACCAAGCTGGGGACCAGACTGCTACAGTGTATCAACATTAGTCTGCCACAGTGTATCAACATTAGTCTGCTACAGTGTATCAACATTAGTCTGCTACAGTGTGTCAACATTAGGATGCTACAGTGTATCAACATTACTCTGCTACATTCGTTTATCAGTTCCAACAAATACACCAGTTATACTTACCCTCATAATAACATAGAAGGGATAGCCACATAGAAACATCTGAATGGTCTGCTTAGCTCTTCTGAAAATCTAAAATGCTTATAGAAAACAGAATCTGTGAGATTAAAGAAATCCATCTGATTATATGTTTGAAATCTGGATCCAGACAGAAAAACTTTGAATGAAACCCCATGCATTCCTTTCTTCCCAGGTTACAAGAATTAAGTTATCTCTATATTCTTGGATCTACAGATTCACCTAACCTATAGGTTGAAAAAAATCAATTCATCTGAACACTTAGAGATTTTTTCTTGTCACTGTCCACAAACACAGTGTCCACATAGCATTTCTATTGCACCTCACAGCATATGACATCCAAGGATGATTTCAAGGGCAGGGTGTGACTGCCTTGTGCCACTTTATGTAACATATTTTAGTATCTATAGATTCTGCTAGTCCTGAAGAATTCTAAAATAATTTTCCTTATGGATACTAATGAGAGACAGGGGCAGTGTAATCAGTGTATGGCAACTTCTCCGCCCTTTGTCTGGAAGGTTAGTGAAGAGTTTATTCCAATAACTCTCCATATAAAGCCTGCCTTGCCAATTTTCAAATCCCTATAATCACTATGATAATCATCATCGTCGTCGTCGTCGTCATCGTCTACTTACATGAGAGTGCTTGCCACGAAGTGCAGTATCTCTGGATTAGAAATCAGGAGAGTTGGAAGTAACCCCTCTTAGTCCACTGGCAAGTCCCCATTGTACTCTGGAAGCAGTTCACCAACTCAAAGGGTGGGGCAGGGGGGTTACGAAAATGAACATGGGTTTGAATTCAGTTTTGCTGACATGTGAGCATACAGATTTCAGTGAATTTCTTAACATGCCTACTGTGCGCTCATCTATAGAATGGGGCTACTGTGGTTGCTGCAGGGAATAATATACGCATAGTAAGAGCAAAACCACAGTTGCTATGATTTGTAATAAAATGGCTTAGGTACTTAAGGATGAAAAGTTCAAAGACACAGACTTGGCCGCACAATTCTCATAGCAAGGTCACCCCTGTCTAGTTTGACAGTTGATCACAGGATCACAGACTTTGCTTCCTAGGCATTGTGAGAACAAATGGGAAAACACGTTCTGTCTCAAATCAAGAGTGGCTTTAGAAACACATGACCTAGAAACCAACTAACAGATTCTGTCTACATCAATGCCTCCTCCTTCTATGATTTATCTCATCCTTCTGGTTCATTTCAATTGCTAGGGAAGGGAAGGTTGAGGGGGAAAATTAAGCAAAGGGACCTGTGACTGTCCATCTTCACTATGAACTTAACTGGATAGGGGATGTCCAGGGACATACATCTCTGAGTGCATCTGTGAGACTGTCTCCTGAGAGATTTAAATGAGAAGAAAGGCTAGTCCAGAATGTGGGAAGCAGCTTCTCATGCTCTGGGGTCTAAGACTGAATAAAAAGGAGAAAGGAGCCCAACTCAAGCATTTATCTTGGTTTCCTGACTGCAAATGTAATGGAGCCATCTTCCTCACCCCGCCCCCATCACCATGACTTTCCCCAATATGGTGGACTGTGAATATTCATAAACCTTCCTCCTTTAAGTTACCTTTGTTAAGGATATTCTAGTTTCACTTATGTTGTGGTAAGATATCCAAAGGCAACATAGAGAAGGAAGGGGGCTGTCTGGCTTAAAACACCACATTTAAGTTCATCACTGAGGAGAAGTTGGGTGGGCATTCCAAGCAACTAGTCACACCATATTCCTGGTGAAGAGCAGAGAGAAGGGAACACACTCAAGGCATCTGCTTGCTAGGTGGCCTGTGCTCTGCTAGCTTGCTTCACTCCAAACCAATTAAGGGTCCAGCCCAGGCAAAGGTGAATCTCATGAAGCACATCTTCCCATATCAATTAACAAACCATACAACCGCTTCATAGAGGCTCATAGGTCAACCTGATCTAGATAATTACTCAACTGAGGCCTTTCTCCTAGGTGATTCTAGGTTGTAGGGAGTTTATGTTGAAAAGCAACTATCTCAGAGGCATTTCGTTGTAAGTAAGAGGAAGATATCTATCAACTTCCATTTGGAGGCAGATTCCAGGCTGATGCTTCCCAGCTTAAGTGAGAGCAGGAAGTTGGTGGGAGCTCCTTCCTGTTACAGCTAGGTTCTTTGTTCTTTTATCACTTTAAAAAATTTTTTAATGGGAATAAGCATCTTTCCATCTTAGTTTTTAAATTAAAACACAATGGCATCATTTCCCCTTCTCTTTCCTCTCTCTCCAACCCTTCTAATATGTCCCCTGTTTACTCTTAAATTCATGACCTTCTTTGTATTGCCATTTTACACACACACACACACACACACACACACACACACACACAAAGTCCTAAATGTATAAATGCAACCTAACCAGTCCATATAACATTACATTTATAATTTTGGTGCCAACCACTTAGTATTGTGATTCTATGTTGATTGCTAGAAAGAAGGTTTTTATAGAAAGATGGAAGATCAAAAGCTTCTCCTTTTGCCATATTATACAAATTACCAAGTCATTCAACAAACCATCATTAATTTGAAGTGGAATAGAGTCTTGGGGAAGAGCCATGCCTCTCCTTTCTGAACCACTAGTCTGTACTGTGAACAAATGATGGAGATTACTTGAGCATGCATTCAAACTCACAGGCAAACACATTACCAATTACTAATGCAGAGAACAAGAGCTGTAGGAGACCAGAGGACATTGTGACAGCAAAGACTCCTTCTGTGCTGTGCTCCTAACTCTTTGTCCTTGTCCAGGTCTCTGCTTTGCAGCATCCTGGAAGCAGCCAGTAAATAACTTGTTTCTCCATCCCTCCATGCCAGCCAGAGAAAGGATGTCTCCTTGATCGTACAGAACTCTCCTGTTTGCCCTGCTAAGCTGAGTATTTACCTAGGCACTTCCCCCTTGCTGTCAGTTTCTCAGTTCCCAAGAGTGAAAACTCTCTGCTTAATTCACCAAAATACATCCTCCCTTAACTTATCTGTGTTAGAAACAACATGCTTCTCTCAGTGGCACTCAATGTCTACATGCCTCTCTCCCTTCACTCTAAGAAGCTGGTGTAGTCATATTTCTTCCATGAATTCACAGTCAAGTCAGACATTGCTATTATCTAGACTATAGTAGACACATCATACTTGCAAAAACAAAACTTGTATGTGAATTCAAGCTCAAGGGACCATCATCAGCTTAGGTAGTTTCATCCTTGCACATTTCAAGAATCAAGCCTATGGGAAAATGAAGCTAAGGTTATTTAGCAGTCAGAATGAGTCCATCTAGCAGGTGAGGTGGCAGAAACAAGTTAATGCAATAAAAAGTCACCCAGCTTGATGTAAAGGTTAGAATGGTTGATATATGAACATCACAAGACACCATTATTGGAAATTGAGTTTCTTAAAATTAAAACAAAAAGGTTTGGGATATTAGTAATATTTGTAGTCAATAGTAAGCAGATAAAAGTTTCATAATGACATATTAGCTAAGACTTTTCTTTTTCTAAGTGACCGATGCATCATGTAGTTAAAATTATTTTTATGATTAACTACTGCGGGACCACTTTATCTGAAATCATTTGCTATTATTTAATATAAAACCCCTCTGATACTATCAGGGAAGGCAGACAATAGTAGGGGATATTGAAAGATTATTTTTAATATTTGGCATAATGGTCTACCATAGTTCTTATTGCTCTCACCACTAAAAAAATGAATTCAAAGAAAAGGTGAAGTTGAGTCTTCTAAGAAGGTTGTAGTAACACTTAAGAGTTTTGAGGAGTGTTTTTATACCTGAGTGCTTATTTGATCCTTGGTTTTTTTTTTTTTTAAACTCTTCAGTCGCTCTCCTGCTTTCTAAAAGGCATCGCTATTTCTTTCAAGGAAATTATTATAACTTGTATTTTTTTAATAATCTCATAAAACAATGGGAACTTCTGTCTAAACCTTGGTAGGAACCAGAATATAGGTTTGTGGGAAGGCAGGAGGATGGAAAATGAGGGGTTGGTGTGATTAGCACGGCATGGACAGCTAAGATCAAAGGCAAAAGAAATCAGGGTCTTCCTTTGGGAATATTAGATATTATAAGAATAAGTGAATACAAGGTGGTAAATGAAAACAAGCACATTCCCATTTATATCCCAAACATGCTCTAGCAAGGAACATAAAAGCACAGTTTGCATTAGAAAGCATGAACCATTCATCAACATTACTGTGCATAACTTATTGGAATTATCTGATGGTGCGTAAAGCAGTCATCGTATAAGCCTACTACCAATGACACATTTTTTTTTGAAACAATAGGAAATCTCAGAAAAGAAGCAGAAGTTAGAAAACTTCAGCCAAGTAGAAATTGTGGAGTTGGAATGAAAATCTTTCTGTATGGACCTGATAGCAGGGTAGAGATGATGGAGAAGAGAATGAGCCAATTTGAGGGCAAATCTGAGGCTTACTCAATCTAACCAACAGGAAGAATGTAGTCTACAAGATAAACAACACTAGCAAATATGAAGCAGAAGCTGAAGGAATTACGAGATGCTGATAAGGGAGCTGCCATCTGTGTAGAAGAACTCTGAAATGATAGACAAACAAACACGAAGAGGTCAACAACCCAGCAGAAGCAAGTTAAGACCAGGTCTTTTCAATTATGGTGAGAAGTATAATATCCTTGATTCAAGAAGCTGAGCTAAGGCCAAATAAAACAGACTAAACAAATACAAAAGCCGTCATGGTAGGAGGAGAAGAATTGTATTCTGGCTACTTAAGAGACTGAGGCAGGAGGATGACCAGTTTAAGGTCTATTGAGATAGGAAGTGAGAAAGTCTAGACTGGGTTACAAAATAAGACCATGTCTCAGGGATACCTTGAGAGTAAAAGAAGCTTGCACAAAACCTACCAATATAGTTAAGCTAAAAGAAAAAGTGGCAGAAAGTCCTTTGCACAAATATCAATTTTCGGAACCTAATAGATAGCATAGAAACAAATAGATGAATACCATCCAACATCTGCATTAGGGCCAAGGTAATTACTGAGGGCAATATCAGATACTACAGAGTCCTAAATGGATCATCCAGTAGGAAGATATGGCTATACCAGAGGTGTAGGTATCAATTGTTATGGCTTAAAACTGTATGACACAAAAAATGGCTAGAATAAAAGGAAAATATACAGGTAGAAAGTTATAATTGGGGACTCTGACATTTCACTTTTAGCGACTGATAGACATGTTATTAGAAAAATGAGCAGGAATGTTCTCTCAGGGACAGCATCAAACAACAGCTTCGAGTTGACACTTAAGGCACGTGCGATGCTCAGTTTATGGAGAAGAAATGACTATGTTGATACTTCCAACCTATGAACATTCTATTTCAATTGAAATTGTTGCCTTTCTTCATTTACTTGCACTATGAAGCTCTTTGGATTTTTTTTAATTTTAAAAAAAATTGTCAATACTTAAGTATTTTTTTTTTAAACAATCACAGCTGTTTTCTTTCATCTCCTAGTTTGGTTTCTAATTGATCTTTGTTTCTGTTTAAAGAAGTAACAGTTACTCTTTTGGTTTTTGATGGGATACATTATGTTGATTTGTTTGTAAATGTGTAGTCAATCTTGTATACAGTCAGTTCTAATATGTTCATTGGGTTCACCATATTTGCTCCCCCTGTGGTTATACTGATTCTTTAAGTTATGAGCCTCATTCCTGGGGCGTGGCTCACAGGCTAGCACAGCACAGCACCTGAGAGAGAACAGCACTTCCTGTCCCAAGGAATGTAAAACATCAGTGAAGGCAGAGCTGCCAGAGAAAGCCTCTCCATGCTAGTGCTCTGTGAAAATTCCTCTAAGAGGAGCTCAGAGAGCACATGACAAAGATCACATTGCATAGCCAAGAGATCACAGGGCCCCCAATGGCATTTCCTACAGCAATCATGGAAATTATTGCCTCATAGATGCTGGAGATGGTGGAGTACAGACGTGTTCTTGCTCATATCTACCACCGCAGTGCCAGTCTCTCCATCAGGAACCCTATTTTACTGTTCCAAATCAGAAGGCTTTAAGTCGTGTGCAGAAGGGGTCAATTAGAAACGGCCAGCTGGTCTGTGAAGCTAATGATGATCTTGGCAGTTGAACTTCAATGGGAGCTGAGATTTATGACCCAGCAACTACAACTTCAGCCTCCAACATTTGCCAGCATTTGACCCCTGACAGTGCAGTCACAGAGAACAACAGCAGCACCTGGGCTATTTGGTACCCTCCTAGAGACCTTTCCAACTAGACAAAGCACTCCATCCCAGGAAGCATGGAGGGATGCATGGGCAAATCCTTGTTTTTCAGGAATCAGCTCACTCAAGGCCAATGAAAACAACATATTCTGTGACAAGAATGCTCATGCTTTTGAACTTTGTTGGCAAGAATAAATACATATTTGACTGCATAACTATTTCAAAATCAAAACCAGCCTCCATGTATGGGATTTTTTTAACAACTGATGGGTCTCAGGCTGTGTTTGATGGTCTGTTTTCAAGTGCCAAAGCTTCTGACATTGACAGTTCACTGGAAGGCTTTCATTCTTATTACTGTATTATGTGGGCATGGCATTTGGCAGGAGGAAATCCAAGGGCAACTGGTGGATAAAAATGAAAGCAAACCTCATAAGACATTGATATTTCCACAGTGAAAGGTGGGAATGACCTGTACCCTGCAACCTCTTTTAAGAAAATGAAACAAAATTTCTGCAGTGTCTTCAAACATTGACCCCCATGAAATCTTCTGTTATGCTTGATCTTCTGTCTGAATAGTTGTTCATTTTAAATTTCTGATAAAGGAGTGGCCCAACAGCAATGGAATGGGATGCGGTTTAGCATTAGGATATTCTGCATAAAACAAAATTTGCGCAAATAAGCAAAACTAGTAACTTAAAAAATAAAAATGTGCTTGTTCAGGAACAATGAGTTTGCTAGAGCATAGTTTGAGGGTGATAATGAGTTTCTTCTGCATTCTAGCCGTGAAACTTCCTCTTCATGGGCCAAGATAAAAGCCCTCTGAAAAAAGAATGAACAGGATGTGGCAATCCATCTTAAAGATTCTTTGAAGTGTTGCACACAAACATTGTCTTCAATGCCATTGGTTGAGAACAGTTATGTGAACACACATGGCTTTTGAGACCCTGTCATACTTAGTTTTTGGCAACTCAACACAAACCTAAACATTCCTAGGAAGGGATAATCTCAGCTGAGGAGCTATCTCCATCAGATTGACCTGTGAGCATAGCTTGGGGACATTTTCTTGTCTGATGATTGATATAGAAGGGTCCAGCCCACTGTGAACAGTGTCAAACCTGGGCAAGTTGGTGTGGGCTGTATAAAAAAGGCTGAGCTAGGGGAAGCAAGCCAGTGAACAGCGTTCTGAGCTGTTCACTTCCTGACCCTTTGTTCCTCTTGATGAAGGAAAAACCTGTAAGCTAAATAAACCCTATCCTCCTCCATGTTGTTTTTGGTTGTGAGGTTTATCAGAGCAACAGAGATATAACTAGGACAGATGTTTTAAACAATGGTACCATTTACTGGATGGTCAGTTAACCCAGAAGTTATAGATGCTGCTCCAGTGGTTATAGTCTTTGTCAAGGGTGAATGAAGTATAGATTCTGTACTGGCTGGTTTTGTGTGTCACCTTGACACAAGCTGGAGTTAACACAGAGAGAGGAGCCTCCCTTGAGGAAATGCCTCCATGAGATCCAGCTGTAAGGCATTTTCTCAATTAGTGATCATGAATGGGAGGGCCCATTGTGGGTGGTGCCATCCTTGGGCTTGTAGTCCTGGGTTCTAAAAGAAATCAAGCTGAGAAAGCCAAAGGAAGCAAGACACTAAGTAACATCCCTCCATGGTCTCTGCATCAGCTCCTGCCTCCTGACCTGCTTGAGTTCCAGTCTTGACTTCTTTTGGTGATGAACAGCAATGCAGAAGTGTAAGCTGAATAAATCCTTTCCTCCCCGACTTGCTTCTTGGTCATGATGTTTGTGCATAATAGAAACCCTGAGTAAGATGGATTCTATTTTAAAAATTATTTCAAAGGCTCTAGAAACTATATTTTAAATCCTCCTCTCCCCCGGCACCCTGTCTCAGAAATGAGTTTTGAAAAGACAACTCCAGACTCCAGTTTAAAATGAAATTTAAGACAGTGCTTTCAAATGTGCTCTAACTTAGTGAAGTTGACTCCCCTGGGGATGTTTGACTTGATTGTGGTCATTGTCTGTCTGGAATTTCAAAAAGTACATAATCAAATTCCCAAGATGGAAATTAGTATGCAATATTTTAAGTGGCTCTTTTTTAAATGGCCATGGATTGTGTTTCATCTCATCTAACACAGTCTGAAGGAGCCAGTGTTACTTTCTAACTCTTGAATGAGTAACCTGTAATCAGAAGACCAGCTCTTGAATGGACAACTTTTAACCAGAAGACCATGGTCACCATGTTTATTTCCTTTCAAATTACCAACAGAAGTCTTTAGTAGTTCTATAAAAGTTCCATTCAGGTAGCGTTTGATGTAAAATGCAATTGATGATTCTTAGTCATTTATTTTATAATTGAAATGCAATGAACTCATTACCTTTATTTTTGCTTTACTGAATATGATTTAGAGAATCAATAAATTAAAGTATGAAAAACATTTTAGTTGTCTGAGTGTATTTGTTCATTGGATAATAAATTCTAGAATATGGCAAAAATGCAAATCAATATTTAAATTGTGAGATTTGCATTTCAGATGAGTAAAGTTACCAAAAATATTTTCTTCATAATTTATAATATTCATCTATAACTTAGTCATATAATGGTAATAAAATATTTTATAAGCATAAGTAAAATATAGAGCTAAGCTCTAATTCCTGACACCACAAAATCAAACTATTAAATTATTAAAGATGTGATAGATGTTATATATTGCATATACATCAAATAAGGTTTACATATTACATAATTAAGAACAATATGATTATATACCTATAAATATTATATTACATATATGTGGTAGTTTGGATGAAAATATCTCCCATAGACTCATATATTTGAATGCTTGAGATTGCGAGTTGGTAGAATTATTTAGGATAGATTAGGAGGGGTGACCTTAGAGAAGGTATGTCACTGAGGATAGACTTTGAACTTTCAAAACCCCACATGATTCCCAGTTAGCTCTCTGCCTGCCTCTACTTACAGATATGGGTGTAAGCTCTCAGGCTCTGCTCCAGCACCATACCTGCCTGCCTACTGCCAGGCTCAAAGTGGTGATTTCTAGGCCTCTGGAGCTTTGAACTCCCAACAAACTGTCTCTCCTATAAGCTTCTTTGGACATAGTATCTTGGCACAGCAATAGAAAAGTAACTAAGACAATACACAGTCCTGTTTTGAATATATTACACTTGAATATAGGCATTCTAGATATTTTCTGTCTTCAATTTGTTATGTCAAGAATCATTAAAATACTATGACAGCAGGTAAGAATCCTCTTTGCTTGTTACACATCTTTTTCATTATTTTATTCTTTTGGTTTGCTTGGGTTTTGTTTTTGTTTGGAAACATGGTTTCATCTAGCACAGGCTGGCTTCAAGCTCCCTATTAGCTGAGGATGGTCTTGAACTCCTGATTCTCCTACCTCCACTTCCCAGGTAATAGAATTATAGACTCATGACTATGCCTAGAGAATGTATGGGTTATATTCATTTTCTTACTGTAGTCAAAACAGTTTTTGCTCCTATGGTCAGTATATGAGATCCAAAATACAACCTGTGGCCTTTGGTTTTTTTTAATAAGACTTATTTATTATTATATGTAAGTGTACTGTAGCTGTCTTCAGACACACTAGAAGAGGGCATCAGATCTCATTATGGATGGTTGTGAGCCACCAAGTGGTTGCTGGGATTTGAACTCAGGACCTTCAGAAGAGCAGTCAGTGCTCTTAACCACTGAGCCATCTCTCCAGCCCCTCCAAAATACAACCAACAGATGTCATGGCAAATGTTCTTGTGAATGTTACATCAACATCAAAGAAACACATAAGACACACAAAACATGGAAATGATTCAAGAGGAATTAATTCTTAAACTCATCTAGAACTATTTTGTCTGATTACTGTAAAGCAAAAAATTAGATAACCATTCCAATTTTCTAATGACCTAAGTTGAACCATTGTTACATATATTCATAAATAAAATAATAATATATAGAAAGCCTAGAAAAATACCTAAAGATAATTAAAGGGAGCATAAAAATGTATAAGAAATAATATATCATCTCATATTTGTAACTAAATAACATTATGATATAGAAAGAATAATATATAATATATAAATAAAGTAACATTACAATATATAGAGAGCCTAGAATAATACCTAGAGACATTTAAAAAAGGGAGCATAAAAACATATAAGAAATAATATAACATCTCATATTTATAATGACATTTATGATAATTAAATATACATCAGTACTTATCTTACAAAATGTACAAAAGTGCCATCTTTTCCTCTAAACATTAGAGTATATGATGCCAGTACACAGTTATTGCTATTGATGCCGCTCTTTATGTTAGTAGTTCTTAATTTTCTAGGAGTTCATCATTTATTTTGATCTTTCAGTGTTTTTCTTGATTCTATTAATAATATTTGATAACTCTCAGATCATCTGTGCTATTGATGAGACCACTCCTGTATCATTCTGTTCATGTGCAGATAACCCTTCTCCCCTGAGCTTGACTGTCATGCATCTGCCAACTGATAGGCGGCAGCAGTGAACAGGAAACCCTTGAATCACTTCCGGTGGGAGAACTCTGAAGGGTCTTGTTTTGATTCCCAGGGTTGCCCTTCAGAAATACCCTCGGCCTTCCACAGAGGCTGTTAATCCATCGGTTCCTTTTTTCTGTTCTTCCTGACTCCTAAGGAAGGTTTCTGTTCTAGGGAGGACTTGTGTTAGGGTGTATTTCAGGGAGACTACAAACTGGGATGAAAACTCCTAAAACCAAAATTAATACATTTCCACTGTAACAATCAAACTGGCTTTGGATTTAGTAATGCCATATCAATCTATTTGTTAAGATTACAGGAGTATGGCTTCCGTATTACATTACTTTATATGTATCTTCCATCAAGTAGTTAGGCTTACTGAAATCATCTACTAATGATGAAGTCACTGTGCTATTCTACAGAGAGCAGGTGTGAAGGTGACGCTGTCATCCAGAAATGCAGAGGTTCATACCAGCTCTGGCAGGAACGTTCCCGTACTAGACACAGTAGAAGAACATGGATGTACGTTCGGTGCTGGACAGCTTCTTGATGACACCCAGATTCTGGAACACATCAAATTGCTAAAAGGAAGAAATTATAAATCTGTGAAGTTTTGTAAGTTCTGTCTCCCAAATGCATTCTCAAAGACCATGAAAAAATGCTATGGTAGATGACTGAAACTATTTATCCCTTCTGTCTGATGCATGTGTTATTTATCATTAAGAATTATTTTAAGCATTATTATTTTATTATAAGTTTGGGACAATAATCTGAGACTGTTTCTTCCCACAAACAAACATGTTTCCTCCCCCATTCCAAAGACAGCAACATAACATTTTATCTGCAGACAAAAGTCTTGTTCTTTCAATTTTAAAGATTAAACCCTAACCTAATGTTTTTTTAATTAGGGTGATTTTAAGCAGTTGCTTATTGCCATCTAGATATTTCTATCACTTAGCTTAACCTCCATAAAGAAATCCCCCTCTCCTGTCTATTTTATTTTGCATAAACACAGTTTAAGTAAATTACATGCACTGCCCTTTCAGTCTTGCAATGTTTTGTGTTGCAGAAGATTGTGGGAAAAGGACCTCAGAGCAGATGAAGGGCTTTGTTAGCCACTCTCCTCACAAAGCTACCAGTTAATGTTAACATCTGGATTAGAAGCTGTATTTTCTGGGTTCCTTTCCCCTGCCTCTTTCTCCTGATCAGTTTTGTATTAGATCTTTATGTTTTCATTATAACCTGGCAGCAAGAGTCTCCCTTAAATAGAAGGAGTGAATGAAGGCAATTTTTTCCATTAACAATATATTTCCCTTTGGGGTCTCTGGCACATTATTGTTCTTATTTCAAGGAGGAGAAACCCCAAGAAAACCGTCTTCAGTTGTGAAGCTTTATTTTGGATCCTATCTGAAAGCTATGGGTTTTGAATTCCTCTTATAAAAACATCCTAAAATCGCCAGGAAATGAATACAATTTGGAGCAGTCCTCCACATACATTAGAGAAAATGTTATGCTAAAAAACACACTTCTTTTCAAGTACCCGTTTTCCCAAGTAGTCAATATGGAAAATCTGCAAGACTTGACATTTCAAAATAAAGTAAAATATTACTGAACTATATTTTGGATCTAATTGCATTTTTATCTTGGGAACTACAAAATACTACACACACACTAGGCCAGGTGTGTTTGTTTTATCGAATCTGTACAACTGTGAAATATAATGACTTAAGATGCAGTTAGATGACAGATACACACAGAGAAACATACACATACATTATATTAATGTCCTAAGCCTATCTACATAATATCATATTAAAATTTTACCGGTAATACCTTTAGGATAACATAGAACGGACACTAGCTTATCACCCATGATGTCTATGACAAATTCTACTCTGAGGAAGAACAGGATGACCATGGCTGTTTATGTAATTTGTGCATGATTGAGACCTTAAAGAGAAGCAATCGGGATAGTATCCAGAGCAGCTTCTCATAAACATAGAACTCTTTACACTATCATTTAGAGATTAATTTCTTGCTTCTACACATATTGGTAATTCTCAACAAGAAAAATTTTGCTGTAAACTATAATATATAAATTAAAGATGATATGAATGTTAAAGTGGTCCTGGAAATGAGTAAATGAGCGGTCACCTTGTATTTAGAATGATCTCAAGGGGACATAATTTTGGCTTAGTTTTTCCTAACATTGTTGCTTCCTGTCAGGCTGGGTTCTGTCAGCTCATCTGGGGACAACCTACAGCCACAGAGGTAAATGTTCAGAGATAAACATATTCCGGGAAAAGGTTATTTAATGGCTTTCCATGGATTTCAAAATCACTTTCCAACTATGTCAAGCCAACAAAAAAGATCTGATAATTTATGTTCCCCAGATGTTAAGAAACCCAACAGCTTTCACTACCCATAAATTTAACAGCATTAAGCACCTGCTGGCTCCAAGCAACGACCCCTGCCAAGAAGCAAGGAAGGAGCTTTGAGATACACTAATGGGCTCCTTCCCCTACCATCCAAGCAGAGCTAGAATCTCAATCCTGAAGGCCCCCCATGGAGAGACCCCAAGTTTCCACACACCAGGAACCACACAGACTTCCTCTGCCAATCCTACAATGGACACAGAGAGCAGCAATCAGAGGTGGGAGGGGTCTAAAGAACCCCCACTGTCAGCTGACTTAGTCCATGGGAGAAGCCGAATAGTGAGCCAAGAAAAGCTAATACCAGCAGTTTGGAAGCTGAAGGAAACAGGTTAATTGTAATCTGTAGCTAGGGTGAGAGCCTCCCCTCTTCTGCGACACACTGAAGACTGTACGGAACATCTCTGTTTGGTTGGTTGGGTTTTGGTTTTTGGCTTTGTTTTTGCTTGTGTTTGGCTTATGTTGTTGGGGCTTGAACCCAGGATCTCGTAGATGCCAGCTAAGCATTTGGATTTTCCAACTAAGCTAAATCCCCCCGCAGCCCCCTGAACACTTTTTAAACTCTTCCCCTTGGCTAACCCCATGAACACATGTTAGAACAAACCGTTCGTTTGGGTTTAGACTGTGCTGCCTTTTATGGAGGGATTCATGAGCATCTGAAAGGCAATAACAGGGGAATCTGCATCCAAAAACATAATGAAGGATGGAAAACTAACTGATTCACAGGAGTCTAGAATCTGGACTAACACAGAGTAAGGAAGTTGTAGATCTGTAATACTTCAGGGTGTTTTGCGTTCTCTTTAGTCGAGTAACTGCCGGCTGGATGCAAACCGCCCTCTGTGTCCCTGTAGGAACATAGTTGGAGGCACCTCTGGATTTATTTCCCTAGGTCTTAAACGTTTTGTAGAAGTTTGAAATTTTAGATACATCACTAAAAGCAGGCATCAGTGGTGCCGTGTAGCCATACAATACCAAGAGGCACAAGTTGGATGAACCCATTTTCCCAAGGATGTGCGCATTACTCTTAGCAGGAGCATCACCTAAATCAGTAGTTTCCAAGAGTGACTCTAAGGACGGAATTCTTTATTTTGTGATGCGGAGCTAGCCTGTTCCCTACCCTCCTTCATTTTGCTGTGTTTATGAGTCCTCATGTTAAGGGAAGTGAATAACTCGTAACTCAACTGCACTCACACCAGAGAGTGTCTACCATTCTGACATGCACAGCCTCATGTATCCCATTTCCACAATGTCCTCCGCTTTGACTTTGCCAATGATGACACCGAGCCTACGCCTGGCACTCATGGGGCTTCATCGTCTGTGTGACTGACATCATCTTTTTCAGCATGGAGAAGTATCTTGGCTTCTACCTCCTTATGTCCAAATAAGCTTGTAATTTGGAAATTTTTGAAATTCTAAAACTTCAAACTGTAGCTTCTTCTTTCTAGATCTTTACTCCTTCTTCACAGTGGAGGCTCAAGAGGTAGCTTGGAAGTTAAGAGCAGTTGCTGCTCTTGCCAGAGGTCTGGAGTTCAAACTCGAGCACCTATTGGGGTGGTGACTCATAACCACCTGTACCTCCAGTTTCAGGATCTCTGATGCCCTCTTCTGGCCTCCGTGGGCACCTGCACACATACACATGAATACATATTAATATATATATATGTATATATATATACACACACATATATATGTATATATGTATATGTATATATATGTACATATACATATACACATACACATACACATACATATACATATATATCCTTGCTGGTTTCTCCTTGCTGGTTACACTGGGTGATTAAGGGTGGTAAGCTTGAGTTACCTGATCTAATAACATAATTGGAAAAGCAGAAAAGTAATTCTTTTTTAAAAAAAACAATAAATATTAATTATCAATATTAATGAAATCCACGTGATATTTCAATACACGTATTCAATATGCACTTACCAAATATAACTTTCTCTTTGCCACCCCAACGCCCCGCACATCTATTAGTCATTATTCTGCATTCACAATAAAGTTTTTAGGTGTCACATATAGGAGAAAATATCATTTTTGCCTCTCTGTGTTGCTTTTCATTATGTCTTTCAGTTCTATACACACTGTCAAAGACAATGGGATTATCGTAGGTGTTCAGGCCAGAATGCAATGGGGTGACAAGGGAAGAGAAGCATTTGATTCATTTTGGTAGAAAGGAGACAGATGACCCCCTGCCCTCTGGAAGCTGCCACCACATGAGCGCTGTAGATAACACCTTCAGATCCTTAAAACCTACTAAGCACCCTCATCAGCACATCCTGTGCCCCGAGTCCCCTAGCTCTCCTACTGGAATGGGAAGAAATGGACTCTGAAAACTCTGTTTGCCCAGGATCACACAGGTGAATTAGCATCTAGCAGTAGTCTGCTGCTTCTAGAAGGTCAGTTGTTAATGACCAGTTGATAAGGCCTCTGGGAATGCAGATAAGATAGTCACCAACAGTATCTATTAGAAGGCGCATCTTTAACCTATTCCTTTTCTACACAGACAGGACTTTGATGACCGGCCACTGGTAAACAGCAGCATTAATTCCAGACGTTGCTCTCCAGGGTAAAGAGATACAAGGAAGGCTGCACAAGCAACGCTGTTATTTAATGTGCTTTTCAGTAGAAGATTCCATATAAATTATCATCATTAATCATTCATGGAGAAATGAGCACCGAGTGGGTGAAGTTTTCTGAGGAAATATTATCTTAGGTTATTAAAATGTAAGTGGATTTGTATTCACAGAGGTTAGTCACGAGGGAGAAAACACAAGCTTACAAAGCCAATGAAAACCCAGCGAAATGAGTGCAGCTAGGAAATTTTGAGAAAGAGTTGAATATTGGATTATAAACGAATGTTGTCCTGTGACTTTAAAAGATGTGGATTTAAAAGATTTCTGTAAGGGAGGTTCCACAGGAAATACAGGAGACTATGATTCCAAGAAATGTTGAGGATGGTAATAACAATGATTATGAAGAAGAAGAAGAAGAAGAAGAAGAAGAAGAAGAAGAAGAAGAAGAAGAAGAAGAAGAGGAGGAGGAGGAGGAGGAGGAGGAGGAGGAGGAGGAGGAGGAGGAGGAGGAGGAGGAGGAGGAGGAGAAGGAGGAGGAGGAGGAGGAGGAAATATGTGTTTTGCTCAAGTCATACTTATTACCCCATCCAACTTACCACTGTCCATTGAAATACTTACCTTTAGAAAACCTGAAAAGCTTCTCCCCACCTCAGAAAAAAAAATATGGTCTAAAGGAAAAAGTACCCAAATTCTAAAAATTCAGAAATTTTCATGCAATAAACAGGCCAAAAGAAATTCAGAAAATATGAATAACCTGAAATTGTTACAAAATCATTTTAATGTGGGACACATGTAAGTTATTGATTATAAAAAAAAAAAACCTCAAAATTCTTATGGTGAAAGCCAAAGAGAGGAAAGGGTGTTGAAGGGGTGAAAATAATCCAGGAAATAATAAAGGAAACTTCCTAGGAGCGGAGCACAGCTATGAATTGGCCATGGTATTAAGACTGCTCACCAAGTTCCCAGCAGACCTTTGTCTGAAGATATTCCAGAGGCCATTTCCAAGCCACCATGATGCAAACAATTCTTATATGCATTGCAGAGTACACA
This sequence comes from Tokudaia tokunoshimensis, assembly GCA_036184795.1. Classification (NCBI taxonomy): domain Eukaryota; kingdom Metazoa; phylum Chordata; class Mammalia; order Rodentia; family Muridae; genus Tokudaia; species Tokudaia tokunoshimensis. The sequence goes on from BTHU01000022.1 coordinate 25,024,061, forward strand.
ACTCATGAATGCAGGGCAGAGCTTCAAATTATCACTGGATTTTTAAAAATCAAGTGGCAGGAAGAACTCGAAAGGAATTTCTTAGTAAATAAAAAATGAACCTATATTTATAATTCTGAGACCAGGCACACTAATCATAAGATATGAAATGAAAATATCGTTCTGCAATGTATAAGAACTCAACATTTGTGAACTATTATTTGTTTTTAGAGATGTGGAAGCTATATAGAAACATGGGTAGCATTTTTTCAAAATATTTTTTTCATCTTTGACTTTTTAATGCATGTGATGTGACTACCACATGATATATGTATATATGCACATATATGAAATATATGTATATACTGGAAACATCATACTAAAATCTGATAAATTTAAGTATGTAGGTAAATTGTACTTAAATTAATTTGTCAATTAATAATGTCATAAAATTATAGCACAGAGGGTCAAAGACAAAGAAATATTTGCAGAACAAAGCCTTGGGGTAGCCATGAATGTCACCCAGAACTTTAGGAAGCAGATATGTGGGCAAACTGTAGCGGAGGGGATTGGAAGGGTAGGGGAAAGTAGACAAGCTAAAGACAGGATTGCTGTCATAATACATCAGCAGATATGGAACAGGAATAGGGCAGATCACTCCCAGACATGATGTAGCTTGGGGAAAGTCTAAATTGTTCCAATGGAAGCTCAGTGCATAGGACCGTGCTGACCAGGTGCCATTGTGTGACCAGCTCAGTCACTGGCTCATAAGGAATTGTCTTGAAGGTGTTGCAGCTCTTGGAAGCATTCAGTCAGAGGCTGTGAGCACACAGCACCCCTCAGAGCAGGTGTCCTTGTCGGAGCCTCTGAGTAACATACCTGCAAACCCATCACACCACGGCTGCCCAGGTCTGGAGTCCATGTGCTAAGCCACCGAACGATTCCACTTGCTTAAACCTATGGTTAATCTATCAAGGTGGGGTGGTTAGAGATGAAAGTGAGGCAAATGCGGGACCTAAGTACTGCTCTATCCCAATGCTGGCATTTCTCCATGCAAGATTAAATATTATAATGTCTTAGCCTAGAAACATTCAGCATCATATGGTCAATAAACAAAACCAAGACAAAAACTCCCCCTCTCCCTCCTCCTCCTCCTATGTGTATGTATATGTCTGTGTTTGTTTCTGTGTGTGTCTCTCTGTGTGTGTCTGTATCTGTGTATGTCTATGTGTGTCTGTGGGGGAGTCTACATACGTCTTTCTTTGTATATGTCAGTTTTTGTATGTTTGTATGTGTGTCTGTGTGTGTCTGTGTATGTCTCTCTATGTGTCTATGTGTATCTGTATATGTCTGTGTGTGTATGTATATTTCTGTACATGTGTGTCTATATCTCTGTGTGTATATGTCAGTGTGTATATATTCATGTGTGTGTCTGTGTATGTGTATGTCTGCATGTGTGTGTCTATGTGTATGTATGTCTGTGTATGTGTGTGTGAGTGTGTGTGTGTGTGTGTGTGTTTGTGTATGATGCTGGAGGAGGGTGTCAGGTGTCTCCCGCTACTACTCACCACCTTATTCCTTTCTTAATACTGTTGGCTAAGCTGGTAGCCAGGAAGCCCCAGTGACTGTATTGTCTCTGCCCCAACAGTGCAGGGTTATAGCTATATATTGTACATTTGGCTTCTTATGTAGATGCCAGGTATCTGAACTTAGGTCTTCATGCTTGTAAGGCAAATGTTCTTAGTTACTGAGCCATCTTCCCAGTCTGGGTATATTTTCTTAAAGGAGATATACACAAGACACAGCAATACAAAGAAGAGGCTTATTTACAAAGATCACATTGTGTATGAATTAATCTATTCTCTAGTCAAGAGTAGAAACATTAACATTTAAAAATATATCTATGGAGTTCTGTTCAGGAAATTCTCCCCTGTGCCCATATGTTCAAGGTTCTTCCCTAGTTTCCCTTCTATTAGTTTCAGTGTGTCTGGTTTTATGTGGAGATCTTTGATCCACTTAGAATTGAGCTTAGTGCAAGGAGATAAGGATGGGTCAATTTGCATTCTTCTGCATGTTGACCTCCAGCTGAGCCAGCACCATTTGTTGAAAAGGCTATCTTTTTTCCACTGGATGGTTTTAGCTCCTTTGTCAAAGATCAAGTGACCATAGGAGTGTGGATTCATTTCTGGGTCTTCAATTCTGTTCCATTGATCTACATGTCTGTTACTGTACCAATACCATGCAGTTTTTAACACTATTGCTCTGTAGTACAGCTTGAGGTCCGGGATACTGATTCCCCCAGAGGTTCTTTTACTCTTGAGAATAGTTTTAGCTATTCTGGGTTTTCTGTTATTCCAGATGAATTTTTTAATTGCTCTTTCTAACTCTATGAAGAATTGAGTTGGGATTTTGATGGGGATTGCATTGAATCTGTGTATTACTTTTGGTAAGATGGTCATTTTTACTATATTAATCCTGCCAATCCATGAGCATGGCAGATTTTTCCATCTTCTGAGGTCTTCTTCAATTTCTTTCTTCAGAGACTTGAAGTTCTTGTCATACAGATCTTTCACTTGTTTGGTTAGAGTCACGCCAAGATACTTAATATGGTTTATGGCTATCGTGAAGGGTATTATTTCTCTTACTTCTTTCTCAGCCTGCTTATCATAGCTTATGCTCTAAGATCAAGAATAGAAAAATGGGACCTCATTAAATTACAAAGTTTTTGCAAGGCAAAAGACACTGTCAAAAAGACAAAGCGGCAACCAACTAACTGGGAAATGATCTTTACCAACCTTACATCCGACAGAGGGCTAATATCCAAGATATACAAAGAACTCAAGAAGTTAAACTCCAGAGAGGCAAGTAACCCTATTAAAAAATGGGATACAGAGCTACACAAAGAGTTCTCAGCTGAAGAATATCTAATGGCTGAGAAGCACCTAAAGAGATGTTCATCATCCTTAGTCATTAGGGAAATGCAAATCAAAACAACCCTGAGATTCCATCTCACACCAGTCAGGATGGCTAAGATCAAAAACACAGGAGACAGCAGTTGTTGGCGAGGATGTGGAGAAAGAGGAACACTCCTCCACTGCTGGTGGAATTGCAGGCTGGTACAACCACTCTGGAAAGCAGTCTGGCGGTTCCTCAGAAAACTGGGCATGACACTCCCGGAGGATCCGGCTATACCACTCCTGGGCATATACCCAGAGACTTTATCTGCATGCAATAAGGACACATGCTCCACTATATTCATAGCAGCCTTATTTATAATAGCCAGAAGCTGGAAAGAACCCAGATGTCCCTCAATGGAGGAATGGATTCAGAAGATGTGGTATATCTACACAATGGAATACTACTCTGCAATTAAAAACAATGAATTCACGAAATTCCTAGGCAAATGGTCAGAACTTGAAAATATCATCCTTAGTGAGGTAACCCAATCACAAAAGAACACACATGGTATGCAGTCACTGATAAGGGGATATTGACCCAGAATCTCGCAATACCCTAGACACAATCCGCATATCAATAGATTTCTAAAAAGATGGAAAGAGAGACCCCTGGTCCTGGAAAGACTGGATGTAGGGGAACGCCAGGACAGAGTAACGAGAGGGGGTTGAATGGAGAAAAGAAGGAGGGAAGGGGGCTTATGGGACTTTCGGGGAGGGAGGAAACGGGAAAGGGGAAGTGATTTGGAATGTAAATTAAAAAAATAAAATAAAAAAAATATATCTATGGACCCACCAATGTGTCAAATTTATTTTTGTTACAAGTTTGTAAGTATTAAAAGGAGTTGCGTTTGCACTAATTATATGAGCAAGGTAGGGTTCCACATCTAAGCTGGCACCCAAGAAAGTATGCCCACATCAAACACTGCAACCTGCATCTTAAAGTTGAAAGCAACAGGATTATGTCAGCAGGAGCCTCCACCAAAACTCAAAGCATGTGGGAAATGCAAAAAAAGAAGAAAAAAAGAAAAAAACACCACAAAAATGTTATGACCTTTGATGGTCTATAAAAAATAAGTTCATTTGGCCTCAATGGGTTCGTGTATTCTAAGTATTAAAATATGTGTTTCTGTGGAGGCTCAAGAGGTAGCTTGGAAGTTAAGAGCAGTTGCTGCTCTTGCCAGAGGTCTGGAGTTCAAACTCGAGCACCTACTTGGAGTGGTGACTCATAAACCACCTGTACCTCCAGTTTCAGGATCTCTGATGCCCTCTTCTGGCCTCCGTGGGCACATGCACACATACACACGAATAAATATTAAAACAGAACAAAGGAGGAAACAAACTGTGCTTCAAGGCTGAGAAGACTCAAGACAAGGAGATTTGGGGCTGAGAAGATGCCTGCATTGCCCAAGGCTCCCAAATTATGAAGAACTCCGTGACATCTGTGTGGACGCCAAATAGGCATGATGTCCTTCAAGCATCAAAAGACTAAGACAGGAGTCTGCCAGAATAAACTGGCTAGCTAGACTAGCTGGATCTGTGCGTTCCAGATTCTATTTCCACACCATGCCTCAATGACTATGGTCGGGAGCATTTAAGGAAGACTTCCCACATCAGCTGCTGCACAAACATCTCTGATTTAATAGAATTCCTCAAATGCTAGATGTATCTAAATGCAGGCACTGGTGAAGTAGTCAAAGACATGTGCACACACATGCACACTACACACGCATTTATAAGAATTTGCTTAAAAAGGAAACCGTGAGTAGGTCTTGGAGATCTAGGCACTAGAGCTGAAGACAACTGTGTTCTGACAAGAGCTAGTTGGAACAATTCTGGAATTCAGGACTGGTCATTCAGATTCTGATATCCAGACTTTCAACACTCCAATGTGCTTATAGATTTAAATAATGATCCTTGGAAAAGTAGGACTTTCTCTGAGGTTCTTCCACACAAAGAACGCAAGCTGGAGAATTGCCAGGAGTATAGCAAACCCTTATCATATGACCTATCTCATTTAATTGTTCGTTTAGTAAGGCATGGGTTTTTTTTTCCTTCCTGTGTTCACTTCTCCCACTTCATTCCCCCAACAATTAATTCGTTCTCCCAAACCATCAATATGAGTATCATAAAATAGAATTTATAAGAGTTCATCCTCATATGGGGAAACAGAGAAAGCATGCTTTCAAAGAACTTGAGATTTCCCTTGCTGAATTTTTAATTAATAACAACTCGACAGCAGGAGTTTAAGGGCCTTGCGTGCCATCGCTCCGTTCTACTTTTGCTTTCCGATCGGAGCAGAGACATCTGGTGAATGCCTGGCCAGAACGGCATTTTGCTTTCTCTTTGTGAGCGTGCCTAGAAGTTTTGGATCATTTCTTTCCGATTTGAACGACTTTGCCCCTGCTTTGCATCCAGTTATCTCTATCTTCCAAAGATTCCCATCGAAGCAAAAACAAGGAGACTGCAGTGGATAAGCTGATGATGCAAATGACCCCTGTTCTCCACAGTGTGCACTGCCAGGCTTCAGGTCTCCGAAAGGGAAGCCTCCGCGGGGGCCCAGATGGCCGGCCCGCTCTTCAGTGAGCCCAAGAAAATGATCAAACCTCCTTTGGTGACTGGGCACTCTGCGCGCTCTTCCTCCTGTTCACACAAGCCTGCAATTGTTGTAAAGATTTGTTTTTATTATTCTTAGTTATGTGTACGTGTCGGGGGTGGATATGCATGCATGGGTACCAGCAGAAACCTAAAGAGGACATTGCATTCCCCAGAGCTGTAATCACAGGTGATTGTGAGACCTCAGTGTAAGTTCTGGAACCAATCCAAACTTGGGTTCTCTGCAAGAGCAGTAAATACTTTTGACCGCTAAGCCATTTCTTCAGCCCCAGACCTGATAATCTTGCCTGTTTGAAAACACTCTAAGAATTCTTCCAGAACATCAGAGGCAGCAGCAACCAAGCAGCTGTGGATGGTGCCTGTGAAGAGGGAAGCCATTCCCCGTGTCCTTTACCTGTGCACAGCTGGGAGCCCAGGGCCTTTTAGATTTGGTAAGAAAAATGTAATGCAACCAACATGGGGAAGTCCCGCCCCTCGTCATGCTTCTATGCATGCTGAAGGACAAGCTCCCTAAAACTGGAAATGTTACCTTATAGGAACAAAAAGTTACACATGCTCACACACACACACACACACACACACACACACACAATTTCATGCCACTTGCTAAGGAGATGTCAGAAAAAATTGTGCTGTTCTGTGACTTTGTTGTACGAATCACAGAGAGCTTGTCCGTACTCTAAAGTTCCTGCTGTGTCACTAAGCAAACAAGGCAGTGTGGTCCACCACAAGTGGAAGAGCATCTTGCAGTACATGGCTGTACATACATGCACACAGTTGTCCACACAGACACATAGACTTTTTCCCCCCCATACAATAGTTTATAGAAGAATAAAGAACTTGGGGAGGTTTGGGGTAACAAAACAATCTGTGTTTTAATTGCAATATGCAACATTATTTCCTGAGATTTTTCACTCACAAAAAGGAACCAGGGAAGCTCCGACCTCTTCATAGCTTGAGTTGTTTTTTGTTTTTTTCCTTTTGGAGGAAAGGATGCCTCCCCTCCCCTCCCCCACAGTGCACAGGCTTACACAGAACAAATTAGTGCTTTTATTGGATTCTGTGTTTCTAAAACACATTGCATTTTAGGATTCTTTTTGCCACTGGGTTTTTCTTTTCAACACGTCTTAGCATATTTTTAAACACAGGAAGACTCATCTTCATTTATTTTTACCTGATAAGCCCACAATACACAAGTCACGAAGGTAATTTGAAGCCAATCAGTAAATCAACAGAAGGAGAAAAAGAAGAAAAGCAGCTGAACTCTGGCCTCTCAGACTCTGAACCCACACCAACTGTTTCCTGGTTACAATATGGCTAAGGGAGTCCCTAATTACTTAGCAAATTAGGAGTGTGCATGTGTGCGTGTGTGTGTGTGTGTGTGTGTGCACGTATGTGTGTGTAG